>CAUYPO010092756.1:0-28406 GCA_963574435.1 Cheirogaleus major
TGATAGTTTCCTTGGCTGTGCAGAAACTTTTTAATTTGATGAGATCCCATTTGTTTATTTTTGCTGCTGCGGCAATTGCCTTGGGGGTCTTCCTCAAAAATTCTTTGCCTAGACCAATGTCTGATAGGGTTTTCCCAACATATTCTTCTTGGATTCTTAAGGTTTCATGCCTTAAGTTTAAATCTGTTAGCCATCTTCAGTGAATTTTTGTGAGAGGTGAGAGGTAGGGATACTGGTTCAATCTTCTGTATATAGCTAACCACTTTTCCCAGCACCATTTATTGAAGAGAGATTCTCTTCCCCATTGTATAGTTTTGTCTGGTTTATCAAAGATTAGGTTACCATATACTGAAAGTTTCATCTCTGGTATCTCAGATCTATTCCAGATATTGTTGCTTCTGTTCTTGTGCCAGTCTAGGCTGATTTAACTATTATTGCTTTGTAGTACAGCTTGAGGTCAGGAAGACTGATGCCTCCCAGTTTGTTATTTTTACTTAAAATCGCTTTGGCTGTACGAGGTTTTTTCTGGTTCCATACAAAGTGAAGAATTATTTTTTCTAGTTCTGTAAAGAATGCTGGTGGTATTTTGACGGGGATTGCATTAATTCTGTAGATCACTTTTGGTAATATTGACATTTTAACAATATTGATTCTACCAATCCATGAACAAGGTAGAAAATTAAATATTTAGGAGTATACTTAACGAAAGATTTATACAAGGAGAACTATGAAACACTAAAAAAAGAAATTGCAGATGACTTAAACAGATGGAAAGCAATTCACTTCTTAACTTTGGCTGGGATGATTGCTCTAGGTGTGAATTACAATACAAAGTATTGTATGTGAGCTTGGTTAACACCCTGTACCAAGAAGGTAGTGTTGAGATTTAAAGTGTAAAACAAAGACTTCTTAACTGGGTAGTTGTGAAGAAAGATACAAATAATTAAATCACACATTAAGTTTATTATTCAGAATATCTTAGTGATTCTACATGAGGCTTGATTTTCCTAAATAGATACAAACGTGTTACTTTTACAAAGCAATTCCATTATTTCAATAAGCTCAGAAACATTAAAGGAAATGTATTCAAACAACATTTTTTGACCTCTACTATGCCTGTGCTACTAAATGTTGGTCTTATCTTAATACCAAAATACTTAGGTTGAAAATATTTGCACTCCATTTCATGTACTATTAAGCGGAGTTTAATTTCCAATCATGTGCAAATCTAAATGTCTAGACAGACCCATATTAAAGAAGCATATAGATTATCTTTTATGTCCCAAGATAATACTTTTAGAAAGAATTGAGACTTGTAATTATTTCTTAACAGACCAAAGACTGACCTAATTTAACTGTCCTTATTTTTAATTGTAACACAGTTCCTATTTCCATTGTTATAATATTATGTACAGAACTTAAGGGTCCATGAAAACTCAGAAAAGATTTTCTATTAAGTAATTATCAAGAATTTCCTTAGGGAGCATTTTTAAAATAATAATTATTTAGTTTTTGATGAAAAAAGTTTGTAAACATTTAGATTTTATAGTTTGAATAATGCTTAATTGTGTTACTTTGCTACACTCTATCTTGACTCAATTTTAGAACTGTCCATGTTTTTATATTTAGATTTTGTCTTTAGGTCATTTTGAGTTATCACAACTTTAGAACAATCCCATTTCTTTTCATTCACCTAGCTATTGTATAATATTTTTGTGAAGATTTATCCTAATTTTATCTTCAATGCTGTTTTGTCTATACTTTCTATTAAAATAATTCTATTTAAACATCATTCTAGATGTGTGTCACCTACAAATTTCTGCATAATAATGTGCCTGAATCACTACTGCAAATAATTGAGGATTAAGTCAGGCCAGAAGTACTTGGGTTGCAGTCTTTACATATTTTTAAGCATCAATCTCCATTTAAAATCTAGCCTTAAAGCCGTCACCTATGTTTGGTTTGTTTTCATAATCAAAATATTAATATTCATTAGCTAGACATAATATAAGGGTTTAATGTGTTGAACTATTCATATTAATGTTTTAATTCAAACCTGTTTTTCTAAAGTTATAGATATTCCTACTGTGAGTCATTGAGACTCTTTCAGTTATCTATTGCTATGCAACAAACTCTAAATTTTAACAGCTTAACACAACTTCAATTTATTATTTGTCACAAATCTGTGGGTTGCTTGAGCAATTTTTCTTCTGGTCTCAACGGGGCTCACTCATACAGTTGCATTCAATTTCCATGTCAACCAGTGCTAAATTTGTCTAGGATGGCTGAGACAGTTGAGTCTGTCTCCCTAGTTATCTTTTATCCTTAAAGAAGCTCTACTGGTTTCTTAGGATCATGATGACCTCAGGGCTCCAAAAGGACTGGGCCAGCTATGCTATTTATGGGAGTCAATGAAAATAAAAATGTGGGTCTTTTTGTTCAAAAATTAAGAGTTCAAAGATGATTCAGCAGAGTATTAAACCAAGTGCAGGCCCTTCTATGTATGGGTCCCTGTCAGACTACATAGGTCACATGCCCAAGAAGTCAGCTCTGGAAACAGGCAACAGTTGAAGTTGCAAATATCTTGCAGCCCTGGCTCTTAGATCACACAGTTTCACATCTGCCACATTCTATGGGTCAACACAAGTCCCAAGGCCAGACCAAAATGGGAAGAATTTGTGATCATATTTTACCATCTTCCATAAGAGATGCTTTCATTCTGCCCCTTCATATCTCATCTGTTCACCCTAAGGGTTTTCTCCCTTCCAAAGTAGACAATAACCTTGTAAAATTTTACTTAAATAAAATAAAATTCACTCTGTCATTTCCAACCTTGTTTACTTCATTTCCAAACATTTATTAACTATGAGGGAAGACTGAAAATTAATAAGTTAACAGAATTATTTAAAAAGTATGGATTGAAAAGAAAAAATATATTTGAAAAGAAAAAGGGAATCTTAAGGGATCATCAGATTGTTTTATTAGACTATAAAGAGATGGCTGCCAGGTAATTTACTATGAACAAGTACATCTGGATGAGTATGTATGAAGCTATTCCATTTCAATAAAACAGAACCATGTAATCCTCAGATCAAGTATAAGCCCCTGCAAAGCATAGGCATACTGTTTAGCCCAAATGAGAATTATCTTCCAAGTGTGCAAAATAGACTAGGTTGTCAACATGCATTTCTGACCTGGAGTTAAATGGAACTAGTTTGCTTTAAAGGGAACACAGAAGAAAGATTTTATAAACCAAAATCTTTAAATCTAAGAAACCAAGAGACAAATCCGGGGTGCTGTTATTTTCACGGTTATCTACTCATGTCCTTAGAGCAGCTGTGCTGAGATCTCTCTGCTACAATTAGCAATGAAAGGCTGTTTTATAATTTTGAAATATTCCATTCATTTTCCCACTAAAAATTCTGTCTTTCTGATTTATCTTAATACTGTCTTTGTGATTTATTAACTTCTTTTTAAATGCAACATTATTTCTGAAGGAAATGGCTCCTAATTCTCTCAACAATTCTAATCTTTCAGTAACATTCATTACAGCTTCTCCATATTCTCATTCTAATTCCCATTGTGTTCCCTTTTTTTGTCTAAAAATATGTAGGAAGATAGTTGTTTTCAACATTTATAACTATTGCCTTCATCTTATTTATGCAAGATCAAATAATTTTTTAATAGAAAGGAAACGGTCATAACATATTTTGTTGTAAACAGTGAGAATTGTAGGGAATTTGATGGACCTTTTACTAGAAGAAGTAAAAAAGTATAGTAACTGGAAACTGCAGAAGGTTCTCTAGTGTCTTCCAATAGGAGCACCAGGTTTTTGTTGTTATTGCAGTTTTTCCACTTGAGAAAGACACGATGAAAGAGCAAAAGAGAACAGGGATGTCTGTTTCCAACTTCAGGGTAATCGAAGGATTGGCTCATTCTGCTGAGAATGCACCAAAAAGAAGAAAACCCATTACTGGATGGGGGCAAAGAATCCAGGGAGAGGCCAGATTGCCAGAAGTGCAGATCTCACAGCCCTGAAAACAGGCGTGAGACAGGGCTCCCCGCAGCTTAAGACAGAAGGACCCCTTCCCTGCCCTGCACTCATCAGGAGTGAGGCTGAGGACATGTAACAGGCTGGGCTTTGAGGGAATTTTCAGCTTTCCAGATGCTCTCTAATACTGCCAGGCTGCATTATGTTAATTAAGCCTCTTCCTACAGTGTGGTTATTACAGAAGAGGTCTGCCAATGTCCAGCAAATTGTGCACGCCCAGGAAGAGAGGACTCTGCCAAGTGACAGGGACTCTGCCCAAACACTAGGACCTGGGCTTTTTAAGAAAAGTGTAGTCTAATCAAGATTAACTGGTTTCTGTACTTTCGCATGAAACAGTGAGCTCAGTCCCAGAAAAGCACTGTGAGTAGTACCTTGGAGCCAAATTTACTAATTAGAACTGTCTCACATGACCCTGGGTCTCATGCCAAGGACACGAGTGAAGTAGAGTAAATGAGTCCTTTCCTCTGCAGGGCTACTCTGCCTCTACACCTCCCACTTAGGTGGTGGTGGTTGACGTGGGATGTTTCACACTAGCACTGAAAGAGAATACGATCCAGAAGAGTTTGTGTAAGAAGATCTCATTTTTATTAAAAAATAACAAAATGACCTCTCTACATGTCTGCAGTACATTGATGATGGTGATGGTATATGAGATAGAGAGATGATAGATAGATAAAGTTTGTAATTATTTAAAGCTGGAAGAAAATAAGCTACTGAACACACAAGTCATAGCAATAGGTAGAGATGATATAGAAAAGGGGAGGACAGAGAAGAGATGAAACAGGAAAAAATATAAAAAAGAAATGCCTTTTTAAAAAGTTCCCAGCATGCATGTTATTTAATTTAAATTTTGTACTTATATAAAATTATGTGCACGTGTATACTTCATAATAAAATTTTAAAAACCTCATATAATCTAAAACATTGACTCTTCAAAGAATTAAAAGTTATTTCTATGTTCCTTTTATGTGAATTCCTGAATAAGGAAATCCCTGCACAGGTATTAATTGCTAAGACACATTCACTGGGGGACCCAACAGCCTCATTCCTCATTCCTCCTCTTAACGCATCATAAGAGCAATGGGGCAGTGTGGTAGATGCATTATGGGCTATGAACAAGAGGCCTTTCATGGTGGAGCCAACTCTACACAAATAATAGTTAACAGCAGCAAAAATGCAGGATATTTTCCTGGTAGGGCAGAAGAAAAGTGGTGTTCATATATCCATAGTGCAAATGTGAAAGATGAAAATGTTTCTATATCCTGGGCATAACAACAAAAGCATGGTGCACATACACACACCTTTATAGACAAAATTAACTCAAAAACACATAATGAATTTTACTTCCATGTGTGCCCATGAGTGTTGAACAATTAGCTCCAGTTTAGCAGTGGGCACAAGTGGTGTTTGTTTTTTCACTCTTGCGATGCTTCACTTAGAAGAATAGTAAGTAAAACTCAGCGGAAACCAAGCAGGTGGGAGCGGGGAGGAGAGGACGCGTAAATTCATACCAAACAGGTACAATACACACTATTTGGGTGATGGGTATAATTATGTTTGACTCAAACTGTAAGAAAGCAATTCATGTAACCAAAATATTTGTACCCCCATAATATTCTGAAATAAAATTTAAAAAAATAAAAAAAACAATGAATATTCTTAACATAAAATTTTTAAGGTATTATTTGATTCCCAAAACTTTTCAGTTTCTTAATATACTTACTTCTGAGTAAGGTAAAGAAAGATCAGTTCTTTATGCAATTTAATAATTACAAGGAAAATAATTCTTCTCAAATGTATAGCCACCTTGTTTTCATTCCCTCCCTATTCTCTGGTATACAGCAGAAGATGTGCTCTGATTTGTGGCCATCTTGTAAAAAATTAGTTTGATGCCAGGAGCCCAATACTATTGCCCTTTCACTGGCAAAACTCCCTAGGAGATCAATCAGAGCTTTGCTCCTGACCTAAGAGAGTGCAATTGTGTCCCAGCGCAGGAGAAAATGTGGGCAAACATAGCAGCTGTTTGGTCAGCATGATTGCTCAAACACGGTTAGGAGCATTTGAGTCTGTTTAACTCCCACAGGGATGGTGACCTTAAATTCAGGCATTTGAGCATCAAGAAGAGAGGCCTGCTAGGAAAACTCCTGGGTCTGTTTTACTTCAGTATTTCCCCTGATACAGTCTGAGTTCTCATGCATTCTGCCAATCCTATCATGAGAATCAAATTCAGATACTTGGCTGGATATGTGAGGGTAGGGGTGGGGATGGCTGAGGTTGAGGAGAGACAGAGATTGGAGAGGTAGCATTTGACCAAATGAGAAATTACAAGGGGTGATGGAACATAATCTCACTATGAATACTTTTTTTCCATAGGATCCATGATACTACAACCAATACAATAAACTGCAACATAACCTAGGAAATTATATTTTTATTCCCTAAAGTATTTTTAATATTCTCCAAGTATGTGTTGAATTTCTTAGTACAATATGCTATTATAAAACAAATATATTTACTAGAAAACAAAATGCTTCAAATGTCATATCTGAATTATTGCTTGAATCATTTCACTTCAGTCATAGAAATGCAACCAAGAGCAACCACATTAATAATTATGCCAGGCCTCAGCTCTTGCTTACTAATTATTAATATTCCTTTTAATTAATTAATTGGTTTGTTTATTTTGCTGTTGATGATACTTTATTCACTATGTGTGACAGGAATTATTATTTATCAACAGGATTTTCTATTGATATTTTCCTCTGTGGTTTTATCTTTAAAAAGTATGATTGAATTTACATTTTTTAGTTTCTATTGAAGTTTAAATAGCTCATGGATTTTTTTTTCTTGTGATAAAAACACTGAATGTGAGATCTATCCTCTTAACAGATTTTTAAGCATATAATATAGTTTTCCTTTTTATAGACAGTGTTGTACAGCAGATATCTAGAATTTATTCAGCTCACAGAACTGAAATTTCATACCAACTCCCTATTTCTCCCTCCCACCAGCTCCTGGTAACCATCATTCTACTCTCTGACTCAATGAGTTAGACTATTTAGAAACTTCCTGTAAGTGGAACCATGAAGTATTTGTCCTTCCGTGACTGGCTTATTTCACCTATCATAATGTCTTCATTGTCCATATTGCTGCACATTGTAAGATTTTCCTTATTTTTTAAGGCTGAATTCTTGACAGAGGTTTGATTGATGATAGAAAAATACTAAAGACAACTATTGATTACTAAATAGTCAAAACACTACACAAAGATCAATACAAAAACAAGGAATATACTTTGGGAGCAATGATTGAACAATGTCAGAAAATATGTGAGCTCTCTTGACTTTGAAGCTGGATCTTCAATCAATCTGGACTTTTTCTACATTTTGTAGTTTGCAGTGCCCCAAATCTATGGTTTTGAAGTCTACTCTTCTTGAGACTTGATGGAACTTGTGATGACAATGACAAAAATAAGAATCACTGACTGAAAATCTCATTCAAAAATTATTTTGTTCTTGGCACTGTCATATGACTTCCAGTCCCAATGAACACTCATGATGGAAGCAACTACGGTTAAAAAAAATCTACACTAAATTTGGAATGAGAATGCTTCAATTTGAAATTTGAGTTTGTCCACTTACTCAATTGAGTCTGTTCACGTACTAGCAATAGGACTGAGAACTCAGGGTTACAGTGGGGATTCTTTAAACCATTTTTCTATTGATACATATTTCTCCATAGACTTTAAACAGCTAACTATGATACAAGACAATGTGAATGAACCTCAAAGTATATATTGAACAAAAGTACCCAGACACAAAGAATGAATACGACATGATATGATTTATAGGAAGTTCAAGAGCATGCAAAACTAATTTGTGGTAATAGAAATCAGAAGAACTGTTGCTGCGGTTATGGTTCGGACTGTGAGGGCTGAGGTAATGATGGAAGAGAAAAGGAAATGAAGAAATTTGATGATGGATAGGTTTAATATCTTGATCAATATTCACAAAGGTATATATATTAAAAATCATCATGCCATACTTACGATATATGCATTTAACTTTATATGAATTATATATCAATATTATACAAAAAAAAGTATCGAAAAGGGAGGGAGAAGATAAAAATATAGAAAAGCTGAGAATAACTTGAAGCCAAGCCTATATCCCCAAGAAGGAAAGAGGGGACTGGACATAACAAACATGCTTCCAGGTCTTTGTATCCCTCAGCCTATGAAAAATGTAGTACTACAAACTAGACTAAGATATCTACAAGATAGAATATTTGCTTGGAACAGAATTCCTTTCTTGACAATGATGGTTCAAGCCCTTCCCCATTGTTTTCATGATTCTCTCAAAATTCCAAATTGCTTTGCAAGGCATCCTAGAAGTTAGTCAAATAAACAAAGAAAATATCTTTCTTTAAAAAATCATTATCTGAATCTCTATAACAGTATAACTGACAAAAATTTCAAAATTTCAAATTCTATTCCAAGTCCTTGAAATATGCTAGTGTGTGCTGCTTGTATTTATTATATAATGTACTGCAAGATGTTCTATACTGCCTTGTGTTATTTTGTCTTCTGATTGCAAAAGACCTCAGCCATGCCCCCTGAAACACACACACACACACACACACACACACATGCATATACACATACACAGTCTTGCTGGAAAATACCTTACTGGAGAAAGGGCACACCAAATGCAAGTACTGGAAGATAACAAAATTCTGAAATGGAATAGGATCATTCGTTAATAATCACAGAAAACGAATCTTAGGCATCCAGTTCATCTCCATGCCATTTCAAGATTTTTTCCCTCCATTAAAATACTCATATTGTAGTATAAACTGCAATATTGTATTTTATTAGTTCACATTTTAATATGACATTTATATTCCACTTTCTATTTCACTAGTTGTCATATATATTCCTATTGTTTTCATATTCCTCCTTTTGCCAATAGTGTTTTTCTTAATAAGGTTTTTCTTATAAAGTCAATTCTAAAATGTTTTGATGGTCTATATAATCAATTTTGCACAGTTCTGTAATGATTGCTTCATAACATTCTATGGTTGGTTTTATTGCTTCTGTTTTCATTTATAAAACTATTATCAGGATTGAAAATACAAATGCAAGTGTAGTGTTTTCCATATCACTGCAAAGATTTAAATTCAGAAATTTGCAAAGCAGTTTGTAAAAATATGACAATATAATCAGAGAGTTAAAGGATGGCAACTTTCTGATGAAGTATTGTTTTTGTAACGCTAACTTATAAGTGTTTTATTGAATGACCAGGGTGATCATATGTCTGGTTAATAAGCAACTTACTAGCTCTCCCAGCATCATTCTTGCCCACTGTAACTAGTCAATAAACCTATGTGTCTAATGATATTCTTAAATTATCTAAAAAAAATTAAGGAAAAACCAATCCATAAATTACCCTAGTATTTGGGTTTTTATTAGTTTAAGTGTTACCAAAATAAAACAGATAAAAAACAAGTAGTATGTACATTCAATTAATTGTTGAAATCTTTAATTAATTGCCTCATGGATAGTTTATTATTGGACACACTGTTTCTTTCACACACATGATAATTAAAGATAAGAAAAGTTGGAAACATATGATATATATTAAAGGGGTATAACTATTTCTAGAAACTTTTAATATCAAGAACTATTCATCTAGGTCCAAGAATATAAGCCATTGGTTTTCAATCCCATCAGACTCAATACCTCCTTTTATGAAGAAAAATATTTATATAATGCCTCTTTAAAATTCATAGATATAAAATTCATAGATAATATAGCTTGCCAACACATGATTTAAATATATATGTGTGTGTGTGCATGCATGTGTGTATGTATGTGTATCATGTCTTAACTGCAATATGAAGGAGAAAACTAATAATTACTTATCAAGTTCTATACATTTAATATATAAATATTTAGACATGTCTATGCTAGTAACCATTATGAAACAGATGCATGTCACTGTATGACTGTGAATGCTACAGATACAAATGTAAATAGATTCATCGTGTTGTATTGGTATACCTCAAAACTGGAGAAACACAGTGCCATTGGTGATATGATTTTGAGAAATGGTGCATAACTCTTGGTAAAGTTCTTAACAAAACTAAGTACAATAATTTACTCAATTTATACGGTAACTGCATTATTGGAAAAATCTGTGTGTACTAAAACCAACCACAAAAATATTTGCTTTTACTAAGCTTAGTTATTTATGAACAGGTCTTTCATTGACACGGACGCTCAATGGAGCATTAGAAAGTCATGCAGAACAACATAGTCCATCATTGTACAGGACTTTTCCATACAAACACAGGCAGCTATCATCTGTGGCAATTGCTTACTGAATAACAGCGGTGGCTCTCCACTTCTTATGACAACCAAATACCCAAACATGTTTCCCATAGGACCTCTAGAGAATTGTACATCTAGCAGAGAAACATTGCTCTAAATAAATCACACTCTATCTATTTGCTACTACAGCCAAAGCATTGGTTTAAATAATCACAATAACACAGTAAAATCATTGTAAAAGGGAATCCACTTACCTTCCTGTTTTCCTCGTTCTTTTAGCCTAAGAGCCTTGAATGTAATGGGGAGAAGAAGAATCTACAGTCACATTCTACTTTCCTTGAATTCACAAACCTGAGTGCTTGCTATCACCAAGTACAAATGCCTTGCCTAGGACAGCCGTGGTTTATCTTTTTATTTTTTTCGGAGGGCAACTAGACATGTAAGGAGTTTATGAGTTTATGTGTAATCATAAAGCATGAGCCTAGAGATACACTTACCCCATTAATTACGTGACTTCAAAAACAAGAGCTAAGACTTGAAGGGCTGTAGACTATCATGCCAGGCCCTGCTTTAAGCAGGGTTGTAGATATTAATACATTTAATTCTCACAACCCTCTGAAGAAGGTGTGTTACCATTCCTATTTTTCTAGATGAGGAAACTCAGGCACAGCCTAATATCACCCAGCTGAACAGTGGTAGAGCAAGACTGAAAACCTGGCAGTCAGGTGCCATAGCACAGATGCTTAACTATTAATACTTATGTTGTGCTCTTTCTAATAAACAAAAGGAAAGGGAAGTGAATGGGATAGTTATGAACTGGTTGTTTGTATAAAGCTTCAGGGTTTTGTTGTTTTTTTCATTTTAAAATATTAAATGTTATAGTTACTCCCTTCTCTATCATCTTCATTCTTAAATTGCTGCTGTTGTTCTAAAATAACATCCAGAGATCCCAATGACTAGATCTCATGGAAATTACCCTCAGCTTGCTGGTGGTCCTGGGGAAAGGTCTGATTTTAGACTTATGGAGTCTTCCAGAATATGCACTGACCTAATGTATTTCTACTAATAAATCTTGACCCTCCACTTTTCTGGCTTTAATTAAATTGTCCAATGAACATTTTTATTCCTGCTATACTCTACTACAATGAATGTATAGGTATTTAGGAAGTCTAGAAATATCACGGATTAGAAATTATAGTAGTGCAGATTATAAATTTGATGACAGCAGATAATATGTTTGTCTTAGCACATAATCTCTTTTTCTTATGCAGTGCCTGAAACCTAGCAGGTGTTCAATAATATTATTTTTATTGTAAAAAAATTAATAAATTATGTGCAACTTTTAGTAAAACAACTTGGTTTGAATTTACTTATCCTGACACTATTGCTCCACCATTCTTGCTTCTAGGTCAAATTATTTTCACCTTCTATCATTGTTAGTTTTCCAGGCTAGTCAACAAGCTGTGGTTTTCTGGCAGACATGATCCAACTTATCATACTCCATAGCTCATTGAATCAAGCACAACATCAGATTTATGCGGAATTCAGCCCTTTATAATTTCAAAATCTATTTTCATGATGTTGAGTCACCATTTACTACATACTTATAATGGAAATCAAACTATTTAATAATCATGTTCCATTTTAAACAAAGTTTTTTCCACTACAATAAAGTTCTGCATTAAGAGAATAAGTTATTCTCCAAGCTTTGAAAGAAAAAAAGAAAAGATAACATATATGTATGTGTGTATATATATATATATATATATATGACACTATTTTAAACTAAGTGTTCAAAAACTATTTTCCTCATGTATATAATTTTCATATGATGACCAGAATAGAAAGCATTTAAGAACCTATAAAACATTCATTGCACCATTAAATTGGCATGCATTTGTAAGGATTTACCTTTCGTTACAATGATATGTCAATGTGGGATGATGTGATGTACAGCTGTTACAGAGATTGTACTCCCTGGCATGAATTTGTTGGAAATCATAAAGATTTGAAATGACAAGCCAATTCTAATAGAAAATAAAGAGTAAAACAGTAAAATGAAATGAACTAAATATATATTTATTATAAAGAATAATTCCTTGAAAAATATGAAACAAGCTTAAAAAGCAACATTTGAAATACTAGTTTGCACCGCATGCACAAATTAGATACACCTTTCAAAGAAACCCCAGAACAGTCTTTCTCCTAGTTCTAGTGGTTATTATGCTTTGTCTTTTTAAAGGGAAATCCAAACTTTATAAGAAGAAAAAGAAATACCTCAAACCAACTATAAAGATCAATAGAACGTCCTATCTAGAAACAGACCCTAGATTAATTCTCTGAAAATAGTTGTATCAAAAATGATCTATAATCTCCAACATAGAAATGTAAAAGAATTTCTATCTGAGGAAACAAAGTAAAACCCCCAAATGGTTCTGGTATAGGGACTCTTAGAATGGCATATGGACAAGACACCAGAGTGCCTAAAATCTTAGCAAGGTACTAATAAGTATTCACAATGAAAAAACTTTTTAAAAATATGTATGATTTTTAGATATTTGCAAGAATATTTTTAAATGGTAACAAGAGAATGAAAATGATAGAAACCTGTCATTTTACTATTGTGGACCATCGTTAGATTGTAACTCTTACCTTTATCAAACTCAAAATTACAACATAAAACATTTATTTAGATCTGTGTCCTGGCAGGCATACTTGGAAAGAATGTTAACCACTGATATTTTTTGTTGATACTGACTGCCTTTTCATACTGTAAGCCCTTTTCCCTTTATTAGTGTTCTCCAAAAGCACTTGCATCTGCTCACCTTCCAATTTGTTTTATCTCCTTACTTCCAAAAATGTAACCTAAGCCAAAAACTCTATTCTATCCCTTTTTCTGTTATAATGAATGGGTAGGTGCTAATATTTCCGAAGAAATGCTTCTGGTCTCTCATTACATCTCTCAAGGATTGCAGACATATTTTTCATTGTTGATGGCACATTTCTTATAAAACTTCTGGGTTATCCAATCCCTGACCATTTAATAAATTATTTTATGGATATGTGGAAAATGAACTAAATCACTCTGTTGAATAGAAGGTACTTTGTCAACAGATACTTGTGTCCTAATATTCAATAAAATTCCTTCTTTAACTATTTTTAAGGTGACTATTATCCACTTTTCAAGTTCTCCCAGTATTAGAGCTATCTGATCTTTCAACAACGCAAAACAACTATTGAATCAACACAGAAGGAAATTCTTGGGTACAACATTCTGTCTGAGAAGTTAGAAGTAAGCTCTCCTTTGCTTTTCTGTTTGCAACTGGAGATCAAGAACTGTGTGCAAAGATGGTATGAATCAGTTGAATTGTTAAAAACATGGAGCAGGAGCCAGACCAGCTCAAGGACCTTGAAAGAGCTATTTAACTTGTCTAGGTGACTCTTTGTTTATAAATATAATGAATCTATCCATTTCATAGGCTTGGAGAAAGAATTAAATGAATTAATATTTGTAAAAAGCTTTTTATATTTCATGTCTGGCATATAGTAAATGCTATATAAATGTTTACTATCATGAAGATTCTAATAATGATCTCCAACCCAGAAATAAATGATACAATTTCAAAAACTATTCTAACATGACAATATGTGAAAATATATATAATATATATATAATGAAGTCTTTTTAAAAGGTTTCATATCAAGACTGCATGTCATAAGCATGACATATGTGTACTTCCTTTCTCAATATAACAAATACCTCTTACTATTTTCTTCTTTTACTCTCTAGACTAGACAATCTGAGGACATATCTCTTCAACTTTATCAAATAGGGGTCACCACTGGGAGAGCCTTGATAGAGTATATCTGTAAGGATGGCTCCATATAGCTGAGGGCAGAGTTCAAATGTCCAGAACTGATTTCCCAAGGGAAGGCTTACTGGATATGAAGTTTCAATGAAATTCACACCCAATAGCAAAGTGCAGGGAGGGTCACTATTAACCACAATGTGTTCAATTCTTCAGATGAGCTCTTTATAGAGACAGCTATATTTAACCTGGATCTTCCTTCTGCATGCACCAGGGATTCATGTTAGTTGAAAATAGAAACCAGGGAGCTCTTGAATATAGCCTAATAACTAAAGAAATTTCATATTTCTTTGTGTTGTTTGAGTATATAGACACAGCTGGGAAAAGATTGCTCATGGGAGTCAAGATGCAATTTCTGATCACCAGGATACGTTTAAAGGTGTGCTTATTCCAGTGGGGGGAAAATACCATAAATGCTATGTTGCTGCTCAAAAATACAATCTTGAACAAAGTTACAAATGAATAAGAAAGACTATTTTCCCCTATTTAATTATTTGATGGAATTTTTAAAAGCTATTTTTCAAAAAACAATTTTGTTTATTTCAACAAGGGTATTATATTTGATAAAAATTTCTTTTATACTTTGTTTATATGTTTTTTCTTTCATTTATTGGGGGCTGGGGGCTGCATTTGTTGATCAAATTTATTTTGTGCTGTGATAAGTATATTATATACATATTCATTTTTTCTGTTTCAAATTTTTTTAATGAATAGTTTTCATAGCTCAGTAAAAGATATTACAAATTACAATCAGCAGAACAACTAAAATCAAAACCT
Source organism: Cheirogaleus major (assembly GCA_963574435.1). Taxonomy (NCBI): domain Eukaryota; kingdom Metazoa; phylum Chordata; class Mammalia; order Primates; family Cheirogaleidae; genus Cheirogaleus; species Cheirogaleus major. The sequence goes on from CAUYPO010092756.1 coordinate 15,029, forward strand.
CCCTTCTACATACATATTCTTATTTAATGCTTAAAACAAATAAGTATCATTATGTTTTCCAACTTCACAGATGAGGAAACTGAAGGCTCTAGGTAATGTTGAACCTAAATAGTGCCAGCGGTGAAGCAGGAATTTAAAACTGATTCTGTTCTACTCCAAAATTTATGCATTTTACAGTATACTATGTAGTTGTTCTACTTGACATGTCTATTTTGAGTGAATTATGTTTTTTATTTTCCCCAGTTGATTGTTTTGATAGAGTGGTAAATAGGGCTAGGTGTTTTTTCAGCTTTTCTTCAAGTTGTTCAGCCACTACACTTTTGATTTCTCTGCTTCCATTTTGTTGAAGTATCTTTTCTCTGTTCCATCTTTTATTTTAGGAGATGTTATTGCTTACACAAATATACCAATTAAATTATAAGTGCTAGAGATTTGTATAGCCAGATCTGTGGCTAATTATAGCTTCACGATACTTTCTTTGGTACTTTTAGAAAATCTGTTTTGGAACAATTCTTCCATCCCTATTACAGGAGAGCTAAGATTTTATAGACTTTGAGTAATTTAGCAAAATAGCCAGGAGGCTACTATGAGCCACTTCAAGAACAATAAGTTCCAGTACCCAAGCAGGTACTTCTTGTCAAAGAAGGAGCACCTCCATGAAATTCAGGCAAAACACACTACTTTCGAAACTCCACAATGTATGCATCAAGACTTCATCCCCACTGGTAGATCCTGTGACATTTAATACTCAAATAATAACAAAACATCAAGTTCTCTTATTATTAAATTGAGTTTTTGAGCAGATTTTTAAATGCTGAAAATAATATTTTGGGTTTTCAAAATTATCAAGTTTAAACACCATTAATAGAATATGATATAATACGGTATTCTCCAAAATCTAAGAATCCCTGGGCAATATTTGTGAAATTTGGAATTAAGGGTCAAAACAGTATCTACAGAACCATGAAGTTCACTCATAAAACAAGAGTCATCAGTTTTCAAGTTTCTGGATGAATGAAAAGTATAATTACTTTGGAAATAGGAGGGAGACTATTTCAGAGTATTAAAATTAATCCTGTCTTTAATTAATTAATTAAAATTAATCCTGTCTCTGAGTCTATGAGAGCAGGAACCTCGTCTCATTAATCATTCTACCCTTAGTACCTATTGTTATATATGACTGATATAAGTGCTAAAAATACACTGGGAAAAGGAATCAGTGAAATAATAAATGAATAACTTGATAGTAGCCACAGGCAGAAAACACCACATGATTCCAACATAGGATAAGAGACTGAGAAGGAAGGTGAATGGAATACAAAATAAATAGCTCTTTTTCCAATTTGCCTTCTCCTATGTCTGATGATATACAATCCCAGCTGAAAACTTGGGTGTTAGTGAAAGCTTTGTTAGTATTCACCTCCTACGTTCAAACCCCAGAAAAGTTTTATCTCTGCCAGATTGTGGCTTTTCCCTTCTGTCTTCCTCCTGTTGGTCATTCTCCCATTCTTCCTCATGGCACACTGAAAGCAGAGCATACATTGCAATATTCCTAAGCATCCATGCCATTATAATCATGCATTAACTTTTAAAAAGGAAAAACTGAACATTATAAAGGTTACACCAAGGCAAAAAACATCAGTCATCTGAGGATCTCTCCCCTAAATATGCCCTTAATCAATAAATTCAAGTCACAAGTTGTCATCAAGCAGTCTTATTCTGGGGGGAAAAAAGCCTGTAAAATTGATGAGTTAAGTAATTCATCAACTCCTGCACATGAATGCCCTGGAACCCTATCTCAATAATTCATTGTGTCAATTTACTGCACATTCTCAGATAAGTGGCATTCACTCACAATAGCATAGTGAAGCCCCAAATAGTTTTTCTTTATATAAGTTATGCAACAAAAACTGAAGAAAATTGCAGGACATTTTCAGCTTACATATGGTTAACACAATTTAGTGATATTATTAGACCACAGTGTTCTCTTCACTCGATAACATACGGAGAAACAAAAAGTGAAACTAGAAAGATAAACAGCGTCAGTAAAACCTAGAAATGTGATTAGTACTTCATACAGCACTAACAATTCAATATTTTGTAGAGTGATATTTAGAATTCAATTCAAAGTGGTTTTACAATTCAGTCCTTACAATGAATAAACTTCTGTTTTGAGGATTAAAAAATGCATACGAGGCAGTTTCTTGATCTCAGGGGTTGACTAATTAATGTGGGAATGAGATTAGCATGCAAACAGTGTTAACATGAAGCAGAAAGCACTTTTCAGAAATGGAATATTAAATATTATAGCAGAAAAAGGTTGTATATAGTTGGGCAGATTTAGATGTTTTAGAATGACAATTATATTTTGCACAGATAGGTAGAGATACAGGGTACAGGAAAGTCCAATCTAACCTGGTATGAATACTTAGTGTATGCTTATAAAAGAGCAAATAAACATGTTTGGTACAATATATACTATTTTCTGTAGTGATTACTATGTGACAGACACTACTCTAAGAACTGAGCATATGTAATTTAATCCATTTAACAGAAACATGAAGTTACGATGTTGAGGTATTTTATTATTCCAATGACAAAGATGGGCAAGACCCCGGCATCTTTCTTCCATAAACCTTCCTCTCAGACCCTGCAGCACACTCCCCTTACTTCGTATAACTGTCTAATAGGAAGAATCGTGGGAAACGTACGGTCATTAACAGAAATACAAATGTCAGATGGAGGAACTTCTCTGAGCAGAGATGCCTAGATGATCAAGAGTTCATATTTCTGTATTTCAAATTATAGGACCTGACATGTTACTAATGGATGTGGTTTAAAGAGCTGCAGAAAACTCCAATTTCGATTTGGAAATTACCTTCATAAAGTTGTGCTTGAAATAAATAAGGTCACCACAGTAGGGGCCAAGTGAGAGAGAGAAAGAGGTAAACAATAAATCTTTCTCATCATTCAGAAAGAAAGAAAGAGGAGGCAGGAGTTACTAGATTAGTTTCTAGACTAGTTTCTTTTCTTTTATATTTTTCTTTTCTGTGATGTCCCTTGAGTCATAACTACTGTTTCTTAATAGCCAGTGAGGCTCTCACGGGCCAGGCTTTCCACAGGCTGCTCTGCATTCAACCTCTCACCCACCCATCACTCACTGCCAGGCTTTGAGTCTGGCGTATAGAAGACTTGAAAATACTTGCGAATGGAATTGTGAATAGAAACTAACATCTGATATTTTCTGTATGCATTCAGTATACACCATGGGTTTTACTAATCCTACCTCATGGACTACACATAGTTTCATTTTCTCCTTTTTAAAACTGAAGAACCTCACACATCCAATAGATGGAGAAACTAGGATACAACTTTAGATTTGTCTGATTCTGAATTGGTTTAAATTCTTTAAACTGTGTATCAGAGACATCTGACTTTTGTTCATTGAATTGCTTTTAGAGTAGTTTAGTTTTTATTATTGTGGTCATGATGGCTTTGAAGAAATGAGAAGGCTTTATCGAACATAAAGTAATGAGCTGTCATTCTTACAACCATACTCATTCTATCATGAAACAAAATTTAGGTGGGGAAAAGCAAAAGCCAACATGGTAACTAGTTTATGTTTAAACTAATTATTACCGCATTTAAACAAAATAAACCAAGTAGTTGGCAATATTTGTGGTTATTGAAGAGATAGTTTTGAAATACCACAGTGGGTTAGTTGTCCTAGGCAAGCACCATCCATCTATCAAAAGGTAGGAAGGAATCAAGAGTAAAACCTACACACACGCACACACACACATACACACACACACACACACACACAGTTATGTCTTGGTAATTGGACAAAAGTCCAATTTGTTTGTTAAGATTTTAATTTATATTTTCTGTTTTTTTATTTTAATTGTGTATGAAGAATTTCTTTTTATGCCATTTGGGGCTTTGGGATTTATTCTGGACAAAAACCATCTGACTTGAACCCTGAAGAAATGAATTTAAATCTTCCCTTAAGGATAATCAGTGAGTTCAAGAAGCATGTTAATTTAGGTGCATAAAACACCATGCTTAGATAGATTAGCTATCTGTTCTGCCCTCCAGCTTCTCTCCACATCCCAGGACATGAGGAGCAGGTCATGCATTTTCAGAGGAAGGGGTGGGGAAGTGGTATTTCCTCTTTTGTAAGAGAAAAAGGAAATCCATTCATTTAGGGTGTTTTGGTTTGATCTTGATCCTTCAGATGTAGAGTTGTCATTTGTTTGTCAGATAGAAAAGAAAGTTGTGCACTGACCCAAAGGAAAGCATAGCATCTGAATTATGACCCCACTCCTCCCACCAGCAGCCACATAAAAGAACCTTCTGCATTAGTAACTATTCAAGTTGACAGGGAAAGTTTGAAGGGGAATGTAATATAATGCCATATTATAAAAGATGGAAGGAAGAGAAAAAACAGAATGGCACTTTATTCTCTATTAAGAGTTCTCACACATAGCAGGAGAGGTTGAGGAAAGAATAACAATGTAAAAGGTGATATCAAAAGTGTACTCAATTCTGACTTTTATTCTAGCCATTCACCCTTTTGCACTGCACTTCATCTCTTAAGCTTTTTATGTAGTTTTCATAATACATCTAATGCATTTTAGAAATCCAGGTTAAAAAGAAAAAAGAACTAGAATTGAAGCTTTCTCTTTTTTTAACAGTAATTTGGATGTTAATGTCTCATTAAAGGTATTACTATTCCCTGCTAAAGTTTGAATTGATTTTGATATTTCATTCTGATGTCTCCAATATTATTGATAGATTATACTTTTTAGATAATGTTGATATTGTATGATTGTGCAACATCAATGGGCAAAGGGCATTATATGATTTATTTTTTAAATAAAAATGTCATTTTCTTAAGTGTGACCTCTGTCTATGTGAACTAGCCTATCTAGTGAAAACCAACAGAATATGAGAGTACCAGTTATGATATGTAATATGTTTGCGACAGATGTGACATTCCATGTGATTGAGTGCATTGAACTCTGCTGCTTCATTCAAGCTTGGCTGACATGATACATTAAATACTACCAAATAAGATATTTTCTAAAAGGCACCCAGCACTCCAGCCTAATTGTTTAAATATCCCTTGTGTAATTCTACACTTCAATTTTAAAACACTTTTTGCCTTTGTTAGCATTTTAAGTCTTTAAAACAAAAATGTAGCATTACTATTATTATGCAGATAAGAGGAAAATTAATCTACATTGTCTTATTACTTGGAGATGTTAATTTTGTGCCATTTAAATGAATACAAAGTTTGTCATTTTTTTCCTACACATACACTTTGCTTTTTATGTTACTACAAGTTACATTATAGATGATATGAAAATGTTATTCTATCAGATTCTATAAAAAATATAACTGAATAATTAAGTCTAAAGCTCAAAGTAAGGGGTTCAATAAATATGTTAGAGTAAATAAAATTGTTATTGTTATTTCTATTAGTTAGGAACTTTAAGTTTACAAGTTATATAAACACAATCGAATAGATACAAGCCCAAAGAGGGGAGTGAGATTTATTCACTTAACAAATCTCTGAAGTCTCAAGGTTGACCTTCAAGTATTGTTGTATCCAGTGGCTCAAAAAAGTGTTCAGGACTCTTTTGTTTTCATTCCACCAGCATCTTCCCATCTCTTTCCCTTGCTTTTCTCCATGTTAGCCTTATTTTCCGGTAGGCCCTTCCCTTCTACTGACCCTGGCAGTGCCCAATTTTCATCTACTTTTGAAGTAATCAAAACAGAGGAAAAATCTCACTTTTCCAATAGTTCCCAAAGGTATCACTAATTAAATTTCATTAGCCAGGCATGAATCCTGTGGTCACTCCTAGACCTCAAAAGTAAGATTATCTACATAAAGATGTGGATTAAGAGTGAGGAAGGGTGGTTTCCCAAAGGAAAATATAAGCATTATTTATATAACATATATCTACTATATAATCACCTGAGATAAATCCAACTTTTTAGTATATTTCAATAATGAAACTTCACCAGCATTATAATACTGCAAGCAGTGTCTAAACTATTTCTAATGGTCACCTATAGTTTTGAAGGCTAATATTTTAGCCTTTTAGTACTTTAATTTTATTTAACTTAAAGGAGTAGCTTATGTGAAGAAAGTATTAGTAACAACATGATTTTAAGAATATTTATTTCATTGCAAATGATAATTCCATCTGAATAATAACTTTCATTTTCTAAAGAATCCAATGTTTTCCCTAATAAATGAAGTTGGTGGTAGCAAAGTGATGATAGTATGCTTGAGTTGTTTTTGCAGCAAGAGAAAATATTTTGTTAATACTTGCACAGTAACTTGTCCATTCTCTCATGTGGGGCTTATATGTGCAAACACCTGGCTAGCCAGGGTGAAATGTGTAGTCTGTGATCACTGTGCAGAAAAATGCTAATTGGCCCATACAGAGATCAAACCTCTGACCTCAGCCTCATTATGTGTAGATCCAAATCAACTCTGCTTACCAGCTAAAGATGTGCATGAGTGTCATTAAGTGTCCCAAATTTCCCGACATGGGATCCTTCCCCACCATTCCACAGTGGAGCTTAGTGAGCCCAAGCTGATGACTCATCCAGAAGCAGCCATGCAAATCTTGGCTTCCTGAGGAAGGAACCAGAACAGCAGGCCAAACAATCCTTCGAAGCTGATAAGATTTAAATCAGCACCTTCTCCATCACCATTTTCCAGCACCCTCCTCTGACTCTTTTTCCTTGGCATGCTGATGTGTAAGTTACATAATTTCTCAGGAAATGAGGCTCAGAGCTAGATGCTCTCTGGAGAATTTGCCTTATTATAATTATTATTGTTGTTATTATAATCTGAGTTGTTTTTCTTTGAAAGAATTTTCTCTTAGAGGATGATGCATTCAAACAAATACATATCTGGTTTCAGTCATATCAGTATTTAAGTCTTGAATTCTAGATTTCAAGTGTCCATAAGATAATTTGAACACATTTTCACCCTCTACAAATCAGGTTGCAAAAGTATGTAAAGTGCTTTCTTTCAACATCTAGTGAATATGTTTCATCCTTTCCATTATCTCAGCTTTTGGTTTCTCCCCAGGAAATTGTTTCTAGCCCTTGACCTAGGTGACTAAAAAGAAATATTTTATACTCTATTTCTTATTTCATGTATATTTTATATTTCATGCAAAATCATAATATAACATCTGACAAAGTGTGCTTACAGTATTTACTTATATTCAATCAAAATTCTTGAAAAGGCTTTTGTACAAGAGCTTTTCCAGTACATAATGTCTATCATTATATTCATTTCAGATCATCACTTATTAAATGTCTTTAATAATGAGCCTCATGATAAGAATTCATAGACTGAACCTGTCTTTTTAAAGTAAACATTTTATTTTATAGGCTTTGATGCTAAAACTCGATTCTTCTATTATCGTATAATGATAGTGAGATTCAAATGTTCTGAAGATTGAATCAGAGATTCTGCCACTAAGTAGCCTGATCTGGTCTCCAGGTATGCAGATAAATAAACATAATCTAAAGAATATAGGAACAATTTTATCATTATTTTAAGTTGAGAAAGAGGGAAAGAAGGAACGGAGGCAGGAGGGAGAGGAAGAAAAAAAGGAAGTGAAGAAGGAAGAAATGGCTTGCAAATTTCCCATCTATTTTTAACAGTATGATTATATATGCTGTTTAAATCCCTGTAAAAATGCAAAATTTATTATATGTGAAAGTAAGTCTTGATCAATCAATACCAGTTCGATGGTGAGTAGATGTGGTACTTGTTTTTCCATTCTTGTGAAATAAAAATAAATAAAATACAAAATTTTTAAAGTATAGACTATCCCTAATATCAAACAACTTTTGTTAAAGTCAATAAGATGAAGACATAGCCTTATAAGCAGTAGATTTGAATGAATATTTGTCAAGAAAATCAGATAAAAAGGCTGAGACATTTCTAAAATAGTTTTTTTTCCTCTTTCAAGCCAAAATATCATACAAGGAAAGCATGAGCCCATTAAACAAAAGAAAAAAGAAGTGACCATTTTATACGAACAGATTTGGCAAGTCACTTTCCACATAGTGTTTGGGAGGACTCTTTATGTGCTCGCCAAAACCTGTGAAAATATTGTATGTTGTACAATTGAAAACATTACAGACATCCTGAAAAATAGTAAAAGTGAAATACAATGCTATTTCAATCACAAAAAGTTAAATATAAAGATTTACAATAATGTAACTTATATGGGTAGTTATAAACATATAATTCTGGACACATATAGGAACAAGTATAAAATACTGTAATTAAAACATCCATTAAAACACATATGGACTTAAGAGTCTCACTGAAATTCCACTATTAACTTTTAAAGGGTCTTAAAGTTGCCAGTTCAGCTGTTTAAATAATAGGAAGACTTGTAATAGGAACATATTAGGTCATTGTATTAGGAAAGCCTACATTTTATACCTCTTTAGTGTTAGTCTTTCTGGGATATTCACCACATATTTTATTAATAGCAAAGCTCTTGGCTAAGTGTTATTTCAGCTACAGAAAGTCTTTCTTGAATGCATGTAAATGTACTTGGTTGGGTAGGCAGTGTCAAGGAAAACATTTTAAATATCTTTAAGTCTGATTAGTGTGAAGTATGCTTATGAAGGCAATTTATCTCTCAATCAGAATTCTACAAATGGTCATAATCTATCACCCCACAGTGTCGGTGTTAAGAAACTCTACCTGAAGTAGAAAGGTTGGGTTGTAGTGAATTTATAGAAATAGATGAAACCTCAAGTACTCATGACCTACTCATGGCCATTGAAGAATGGAATCCTAGAAGATTTAGTATGTTCACTTTAAAATTAGTTCCACTTGGAAGGTCACTTCTCAAAACTATCTTAGAAGGTATTGAAATGCAGCCACATTATCTAATGGAGCCATAGAGGGAAAAATAGACACTTCATACAACGTAGGAGACAAGGTAAATGCGGATCGAAAGTCTCCACAACGCCTCTACACTAACTTTTATTTACATTTATCTAACACTTCTTCCATATTGACTCCATTTAGCCTCCTGGTTAATTCCAGGATGCATATCTTGAAACTTACTCTTCTTCTCTACTGAAATGTCTTCTCAGTTGTCCATTGTATATCCATGTCTGTCTACTATTCAAAGATTCAGCTGAAAAATCACTCTCCCCCAACCACCCTGTTCGAAAGATTTTCCTAACCACTTCCTGCCTCCCCGCCTTCTTTCCCCTTTTCTTCTCCCTTGTTGTGTTATACTGCTGAATTTATGAGAGCTATTACAAATCTCTTCTGTTTTTAAGGATTTATACTCTTACTTTACATACTTTCTCCTTGGCAACACTTTAAAAATCTACAGTGTTGAGTCCAGCTCTTAATCCATCATTTAGCATCAGTTTTCTCATCATCTACATGTACACTCAATACGACATTAACCTTACTCTTTAAATAAGGACCCACAGAGAAATAGGGATCAAAATCTCATTTATTAAACTATTCCTAAAATAAAGGCTATGCCAGGCACTTTTACAAATTGTCTGCAACAATCCCTTCCATCCCCACTGTGCCCAAGTTATATGGGAGAATGAACACCTAGCCAGAAGCAGAAGGCTTAGGCCCTGACAGCTTCTCTTTTTCAATCATGACACCTTACTTTGCCATCTTTAAATCCTGGTATTGAAATCCACTGGACAATAATGGCCAAAGTTCACACATGGCAATAAATGGGAAATTTTTCTCTACATTTCAGAGTGCTATTTACATATCAAATATTAGAATCTCTCGCAAATGTGCACAAAAGACTACCTTCAATATTTCACAACATTAACTTTTTAAAATGTAAATTAGAGCCACTTGAAACTTGTCTCTATTGAGGGCTATTATCAGTTTTTTCATGTGTTCTTACAAAGGAGAAGAAAGGGTTGAGACAGAGATACAAAGATTGGAATTATACACGGCTTCCATCATCACATGAATACATTTTGACCATGTTTTGTCAGTATCTCCTTCCCTTTAGGGGTGATCAATATCCCTAAATTTGTTCCCTGCAGTTTTTAAAGCTATTGAGAATGAGGCTCTTACTCTGTGTCAAGGACTAAGTTAAATTTTTTATATATGTCTCAAAGAGGAAAAAACATTTTTTGCTGGGAATGAAATGTTAAAAACACTGTGGAAATGGCTTCAATATTCTGGGGAGGTGTGGGGAGAGGAGAAAAAAATAAGGCTGAATGGCTCTGTGTGATGATAGTTTTGGGGATCCAGGCACTTGGGGAAATATAGAAGGTAAGACTGAAAAAGAGACAAGGTCAATGTGAAAGGCAAGTTAGTAACAAACATCTAGTTGGAGAAATGGCTGAACATCTTCTAAAAATGATATAACTCTAGAATATTTATTGAAACACCTACAAATCTTTGAAATTTAGTAAAATATGCCCACCCACCCCCCACATACAAACACACACACACGTTCTTATGGTAGTAGTACCATAAAAGTAGATGTAGGAATCAGGACAGCATCTAGTTTCTGATGATGTAGGGTGGGAAAGGACTAGACAGAGTGGGGACCAGCAGAAACCAGAAGTGAAGGAGGCTGGAACACCTGTGCATCACTAGGCAGCCTTAGAACTGGGACTGGAACTCATCATCTTGCTATCACAAGGGGTGTGATCTTAGGGAAGTCTTTCATCCTTTCTGAGACACTGATTCATAAGGATTACTTCAGGATGATGATAATTTCCATTTTCACAGATTGTTGCCTGGGTTGAATATAAAAAAAAATGAGCAATGATGCTTACATTGATATACTCAATATACTTCAGCCTACTTAAGCATAAGTCCTTCATGAATTAAATAACTGTTAAAACTCCAGTCCTCCCTTTTATACTGACTCCCAGTAGCAATGAGGAGTATTTCCAGGAATAAAAGTTAAGGCCATTGCTGTAGAGAACCAGGTCAGGTGTCAGTGTGAAGTCAGTAACCTTGACTCTATACTATACACCTTCCATTGGTAAGTTCCCCTTCCCCTATCTCTGGCTGTTGATTGCACTCTAATAATGAGCAGGGTATAACTATACATGCCAGGTCTTGTGATGGCATAAGAGGAAATGAATCTCTCCATCTTCTTAGTAATACCTAGGATTCTACTTTTCAGCTTCTTTCAAGATGAGAAGTGTTATGATAAACTAGTTTACATTAAGGTGGTATAAAATGGTAATAGTCTAATGTATAAGCTTCCCTGAGAGATATGAGTATATTAAAAATAATAACAGGTAACATTTACTAAGCACTTCCTATGTGACACGCACTATTCTAAGCACCCTTTATATATTATACTATTTAATCTCATAGCAACCATATGGCAAAATTACTTTTCATATCTTCATTCTGAAAGTAAAAATAACAACTAAATGTAAATAGATTAAAGAATTTAGATAAGTAACTTGTCACAGTCAAGAATGGAACCAAGATTCAAACATAATTTTCAATATTTACCAAATATTAAGCTATTATTATCATTATCTAATATTATTATTAATATTACCTTTCTTGGATTTTATCATCTCATAGCATTACCTATCAGGACAAATTAAATAAACATGTTACTGTCTGCCATAAAGAAGAGAACCTTGCCCTAATTTTTGGAAATGTTTTCTAACAAGCTAATCTTACTCACAGCCCCATGACTTTGGACTGTTAATTAACATTTCTGAGCTCTGGTCCTCCATATCATCTCACCGCCTGTTTAAAATCCCTCAAAGCTCATAGAACTTACAGCTCACAGAGTGTAGTCTACATGTCTGTAACACCAGGGGGATTAACTTCTCCAGCTTTGTTTTGTAAATAGGTCAAAGGTTCTTTTACTTCTGTACCTCTTCTGCTGTGTATATTCACTTTGCCAACTCTCACTCATCTCCAGGGCCAAATTAAGTAAAACTTTCGCAATAAAGAGTTCTGAAACCCTATACCCCAGAATAGGTTAAATCTACAAGTTATAAACTATTATTACATACTCTTTCAGCCTCTTCCATGCAATTCTAACACGGCACTAATTAATACTAATTTCTACAATTGTTTACTCTTTCTTTTCCTACAGGTAGAAAAATCCATAAGGGTAAGAGTATGTCTGTTTTGTTTTGTTTTTCTTATTCCCACCACTTTATCCCATTTCCTACCACTCCAGGTACTGTATCTAGTACTATAATGGTTAATTTTAGGTTCAACTTGACTGGATTAAGGAATAGCTAGAGAGTGGGTAAAGCATTATTTTGGGGTGTGTCTGTGAGGGTATTTCCAGAGGATATTGGTGTGTGAGTCGGTGACTGAGTGGGGAAGATTTACCCTCAATGTGGGGAAGGGAAGGGACCATACAATCAGCTGAGTGCAAGATAGAACAAAAAGGCAAATTCTCCCTCTCTCTTCTAGAGCTGGGACACCCTCCTTCTCCTGCTGTTGGACATCACAACTCCTGACTCTCTGACCTTCAGACTCCAAGAGTTATACCAGTGGTCCCTGGGTTCCTCAGGCCTTCAGCCTTAGAGTGAGTTACATCATCCACTTCCCTGATTCTGAGGCTTTTAGACTTGGGCTGAACCACACTAGCTACCAGTATCCCAGAGTCTTCAGTGTGCTGAGGGCAAGTTGTGGGACTTCTCAGCCTACATAATCGCATAAGCCAATTGCCCTAATAAGTCCCCTCTCATACGTCTGTCTCTCTAAGCATATTCTATTGATTCTGTCTCTCTAAAGAAGCCTGACAAGTACCAACCAGACATTTTCTTACATGCACTCAAGCACGACAGACTCAAACTGTCCACAGATGGGTTCCTTAACTTTTCCCCAAAACCTTGAGAATTGGTCTTCAACTACACCCCGAGCATGTCTACTTGTCTATTCAGTCAGGCAGGAAATCATTCTTTGCTGTCACCTTCTCTGCTTCAACTCACCCACTGTCACCAAGTTGTGTGGACTCTACTTCTTAAACTCTCCCTCTTCTCCATTTAGTCACAACTCTCAATCTATCTTGAAATATTTTCAAAACATATCTGGCTTCTTTGTTTCTAATATACTCCTCAAAAAGATCATTTTTTTAAAAAACACTTAGCTGGTCATGTTAATTTTCTGCTAAAAGTCTTGCAATGAACTATTTAAGTGTTTTCAAAATATTGTCTCATACTTTTTCTGCTGTTCGCCCCAAACTCTCATGTTCACTCCAACCTCTAACTCCAATCTTTATACAATCTTCATACGATCTCCAATTCTTTATACATGTCTTATGTTTTGTATGTCTTTTTATTTTCTGCTTTGATTACTTTTTCTACTGTGGGAATATTGCTA
>CAUYPO010092759.1:0-22264 GCA_963574435.1 Cheirogaleus major
TTTGAGCTCAGGAGTTTGAGACCAGCCTGAGCAAGAGCGAGACCGTCTCTACTAAAAAAATAGAAAAATTAGCTGGTCATGGTTGCACATGCCTGTAGTCCCAGCTATCTGGGAGGCTGAGGCAGGAGGATCGCCTGAGCCCAGGAGTTTGAGGTTGCTGTGAGCTAGGCTGACGCCACGGCACTCTAACCCAGGCAACAGAGTGAGACTCTGTCTCAAAAAAAAGACAGAAAGATGAAGAATTTATATATATACATATATACACACACATATTTTTCTTTTGAGACAAGGTCTTGCTCTGTTGCTCAAGATAGAGTGCAGTGACGTGATCATAGCTCAATGCAACCTCATACTCCTGGACTCAAGTGATCCTCCTGCCTCAGCCTCCCAAGTAGCTAGAACTACAGGCACATGTCACTTCACCTGGCAAATTTTTCTTATTTTTTGTAGAGATGGGGGTCTCATTCTTTTTTTTTTTTTTTTTTTTGAGACAGAGTCTCACTCTGTTGCCTCTGCTAGAGTGCGGTGGCGTCAGCCTAGCTCACGCAACCTCAAACTCCTGGGCTCAAGTGATCCTTCTGCTTCAGCCTCCCTAGTAGCTGGGACTACAGGCATGCACCACCATGCCCGGCTAAGTTTTTCTATATATTTTTAGTTGACCAATTAATTTCTTTCTATTTTTAGTAGAAACTGGGTCTCACTCTTACTCAGGCTGGTCTTGAACTCCTGAGCTCAAATGATCCTCCCGCCTCGGCCTCCCAGAGTGCTAGGATTACAGGTGTGAGCCACTTCGCCCGGCCAGGGGGTCTCATTCTTGCTCAGGTTGGTCTTGAACTCCTGGCCTCAAGCAATCCTCCTACCTTGGCCTCCCAGAGTGCTAGGATTACAGGCATGAGACACCTGCCCAGCCGAAGAATTTATACTATAGTAATTCCAAAGTTACCAATTAGAAAGCATTAACCAGGTGGGACCAAGATAAATCTCTCTATATTATATATCTTTTCAGCATGAAATTGAGTTTCTGAATTGTTTCTTTACTGTGAAAAAGACGTTCTCCTGTTATGGCCTGCTTTCTGAAAAGGCTTTAGAATCAAATTCTGTGGAATATGTAACCTTTGCAAAGTTACACTTTGGCAAAGCTTGCCTTGTAGGTTTGTTGTAGGAAATTATATCTTTTAGTTGTTGTTGTCGCAGAAAATTAATCCACCTAAAAATTATAATAAACATACCAATTTTGTGATAATTCTCACTACCTATGATTACATGAATTATGTTTTGTTAACTCCTTTGGTTAAGTAACATACATACACTGGCGGTTAATATGTTGGTCTCTGCTGTCTTAAAGGCCTGTTGGAAACACACAAGCCCATGTCCAACCAAACACAAAGCATAGTTCTTCCACAGGACAAGTTGGGTTCTACAGGGAGAGAAATTCCTCAATTCTTTGGCTCTCATATAGAGGGAGAGATGTGCTGGGCATAGGAGCCACGGTTCCAGAAGCCCTAGACTTGGCAGGGATGGGCTTCTCCAAGGCTTGGGTGCACACTCCAGCTACTGGGACCTGTTCTGCTTCACCACTTCTGGGTTGCTTTGGTCTTAGTCTCTGGAGACTGCTTGGCCTGAACAAGTAATTCCCCATGCCACAGAGCCTAGATCACTTGGGGATGGGCTCAGAGTTAATAAAGCACCCCTTGTAGCCAATGTCTTCCATGCATGTACTTTCCTTGCTGGCCTTGAGGGAGGTAATGGCTGGTTGACAGGATTTGAGATTCTGGATTCTCAAGTCAAAAATCATCTTAATCTCCTTTCATTACAAATATTCACATCTTAGAGGCATCTTAGCCACCTTTAGTGGCTTTAATTTTTTTATTCTTTTTTAGAGACAGGGTCTTGCTTTGTCACTCAGGTTGGAGTGCAGTGGCACGATCACAGGTCACATCAGGCTTGAACTCCTCCTGCCTTAGACTCCTTAGTAGTTGGGACTACAGGTGTGTGCCATCACACCAGCTATATATTTTTTAAGAGACAGGGTCTCCCTGTGTTGTCTAGGCTGCTCTTGAACTCCTGGCCTCAAGTGATACTCCTGCCTCAACCTCCCAAAGCACTAGGATTACAGGTGTGAGCCACCACGTCCAGCCCTAATTTTTAAATATTAAGATAGTTCTGTGTTAGACTGTGGATTTCTTTACCCTGCTCTAGGCCAGACTTGCCCATAAGTGAAAAAGAGGGAGCAAGCAGCTTTCTCCATGTTGCAAAGGGGAGAGTAATTGCTGCAAATAGGTGTTAAATGTCATCACCAGACTTTGTGCACCCTTGCCTTAGGCACCCTGCTTGCATTTACCTGATGCATAAATCAGGCAGCCACAATGGGAACATCTCCCCATGGAGTGAACCAGTGACCTCAGAGCTCCCCCTTCTTCCCCACTTGGAATTTCTCTCCATTCTTGTGTTACTCTTTGGACGTCCTCTTGGGCCTGCTGGGATCTTCTCCACGACTGCGGGTTCAAAGGGTCACCCTGTGGGCAGGAGAGGCCAGTTTTATTTGTCTCCTCATCTTTGGGACCAGTGAGACCTTGAAGAAACCAGAGGGTGCTAAGCCTGCTTGAGGGAGGAGAGGCTGGGAGGCCAGGGGTGTGTGTTCTCTTCTGGTGGGGGTCAGGGGGACAGGTCTGTCATAGAGCCTGCTGACAGTGGGGGTGAAGCAGGTTGGCCACAGGAGGCACAGGGCACCATTTGGCCAGGAAGTTGGCAGGTGCCACACGAAATCCCTGGGAAATGCCTTGGCAGGGTGCCCCATCCCTGTAGTGCTGGGATCCTTTCCCTAAAGCAGCCTCCACTGCTGCTCCTGAAAATGTTCTCTTCCCACTTGCCCTTCCTCTCTCAAGACACTGACTCCCCATCGGTGCCTTTGAGAGGAGCCACAAGGCCCTTATCCCATGGGCCACCATACGGTCTGGGTCTCCAGGTATGTTATGGGGTCAAAATGTTTTTGTGGATTGTCTTTGGATCTAACCACCACGCACCAAAAGATTGATGAGTGAAAGTGAAGTATCTCAAGAATGGAAAAACAGCACCACATATACTCACCAGCAAACTGGTATTAACGGATCAACACCTAAGTGGACATATAGGAATAACATTTGTCGGGTGTCGGGCAGGTGGGAGGGGGGAGGGGGGGATGGGCAATATGCGTAACCTTAATATTTGTAGCCCCATAATATGCTGAAATAAAAGAAAAAAAAAAGATTGATGAGTGAATGTTGAGAGCATAACTATCTCATATTTGATGGACTATCTGGTTGAGCAATTTTTCATTAAACATCCAATAAATATTTATTGCATGTCTACTGTACGTATGCTTCATAATAGGTCCACATGCATCAGAAGCAAAACATGTAAATCTCTGCCTTCCTTCATAAAATGGGAGGAGATAGACAATAAACAAAATAAATGGGCAAATTTTACAGTAGATTGTAAGGTCAAAAGTGCAATGGAAGAAAATAAAGTAGGAGAAAAAAGGGAAATGAGGTTTCAGAGTGAGGGTAAGTTTTAATTTTATTTAGGGTAGTTACCGAAGGCACCACTGAAAATGTGACATTTGAGCCAATAGTTGAAGGAGCTACAGAGTTTTTCTAGGGGAAAAGCATCCCTGCAAAAGGAAGAGCAAGTACAAAGGCCCTGAGGCAGCAGTATGTCTGGGGAACATCACTGCCAGCTGGCTGGAGCAGAGCATGAGAAGGGGAGAACAGGAAGACAAGGGGTCAGAGAAGCTAGACGAGCCAGATCATGTGGGACTTGGGCTCTCCTCTGGGTCAGATGGGAGTTATTGGAGGATTTCGAGGGAGGGACATATCTGACTTCGGTTTTTTTTTGTTTTTGAGACAGAGTCTCACTCTGTTGCGTAGGCTAGAGTGCCTTGGCATCAGCCTAGCTCACAGCAACCTCAAGCTCCTGGGCTCAAGCAATCCTTCTGCCTCAGCCTCCCAGGTAGCTGGGACTACAGGCATGTGCCACCATGCCTGGCTAAGTTTTTGTATATATTTTTAGTTGGCCAATTAATTTCTTTCTATTTTTTAGTAGGGACAGGGGTCTCGCTCTTGCTCAGGCTGGTTTTGAACTCCTGACCTTGAGCGATCCACTGGCCTTGGCCTCCCAGAGTGCTAGGATTACAGGCGTGAGCCACCACTCCTGGCCCTGACTTTGGTTTTAACAGGACACCTCCAGCTGCCTGTTGAGAAGAGATGATAACATGATGAAGGTAAAGGCAGGAAATATTTAGGAGGTGGTTATTGTTATCCAGGTGAGGAGGGCTTAGATTCTAGATATAATTTGAAGGTAAGCTCTTTAGATAGTTTACCGATGGTCTGCATGTGTGATATAAAAGAAATGACTCTAAGCTTTTTCAAAAGAGATTAACAAGGGCCTAAGTGACTCGGGAAAGGTTTTGTGAAGGAGGTAGTTTAGGATCCTTTCAAGCTAGAGGACAAAGATAAGAGAACCGGAAAGAGGGTGTTCTGGACAGCCACAGGGGTTGGAGAGTATAGGTGTCACTTAAGGAGAACTTTAGTATCTATTACATTTCTGGAAGAAAACACAACGCATAATTAGTTGGGATAATTCAGGAGAGTTAATGACAGTACAATTTATAAGGGTGTGGGCAGAGTTAAAATAAATCAACAGGGAATGGTGAAGTACCCGGGGCCCCCTCCAATCCCTCCCATCTGACTGGAAGAGAAGCCCAAGTCCTTAAGGGCAGGGCAATAGGGTAAAACCCAGAGAGGAATGCTAGATGGAGAGAGGTTATCCCACAAGAACAGCAGCCACCACCAAGCTGTGGCTTGGCAGAAAGGGAGGTGGACAACGCAAACCCCAGCCTCACTCTTCTCCCACCCTTCCAGCCCCTGCTGGGGCCTCCCACTACATGCATCCTATCAGAAACCCAAGGGCAATGGGTACAGTCAGCTTTCCTAGGCATGGAGCAGGGTGGAGAGCAGAATGTCCCACACAGCTTTAAAAGCAAAGTCAAGCAGTTTGGGTTTGAGATGACAAGGAATGAGAATGGCCTGAATAGAGAATATGCTAGATTGTACTTAAAGAAATTTAACAGTAGTGGTAGGATTAATTACGTGTGGAGTCAGGTGGACCTTTGAGGAGGCTCTTTGATGACTGAGGGCCTGAACTAACTGGGAATGGAAAGAAAAAGAATCATTTTTATCTAATGGCATCATGTTGAGAGCCAGGCATTGTTCAAAGAGCTTTACAGGCATTCTCTCTGGAAATGCTCAAAAAGAACTTGTATATGAGTTGTTCTAGTTATCTCATGAACATTAAATAGTACGTATAAATGGCTTAGCACAGCATCCAGGTTATAAAAACATTCAGTAAATGTTATCTATTAGTTGTCACCCACAATTTAAAGATTAAACAAACAATCAAAAAACTACTGAGCAGAGAGGTTGCCCAACTCCAGTGTCCAAACACAGACACATTCTGATAGCAGCTCCCACGTTCCCAAAGTCTTGTCCAACCACATTGTGTTTTCTCTAATGCTCTGAGAAACATTTCAAAGTAAGAATTGGTAAGATTGGAGACAGACACGGGCCAATGCCTGCAAGCTAGGAGCAAACGGGGACAGAAGCCGATGACGAGGAAGAGGCAGAAGCTGCAGAGGGAAGAGATAAATGTGGAAACAGTTTGTGGAGGGAGGCAGGGACAAGTAGCATTGAAGGGACAGCTGGTTGGGACAGACTTAAGGGGAAAAAAAGGTCCTGTGGGAAAGACACCACCACCAGTAGATGGAGGAGGGGCCTGAGGCATTAGATGCAAGATCTACTAGTGACTGAGAGCTTATCAAAAGATCAGATATCTTCATTCATGTTTTCTTTCAAAGTTCTCAAAAAATCTATCAAGATGTTAACTCTATTTCTAGGGAATTTATCCAACAGAAGCCCAGGAGCCAGTGTTTATCACAGGGTACCTGCCTTAGGGAACACCTTCAATGCATTTTTTTGTTGAATGAATGAAATGATCCCAGTTTTTATGGCCACTTAATTTCAACTCCATGTACTGATTCAGTCTGTGGAGGTCCAACATCGCCCACTTTATGCCTGCTGAATGAACCTAAATTCAGTTAACATAAATTTGAATTAATATTAATATTAGACTTTAAATTATGTTATCTAATTTTCTTTGTACCATCTCCACTGCTCACAGATTTCCTTATCTATATTTTCAGTCTTTCAAAATTGACCCTAACCTACTTTTTCCCTCCCTCCCCTACCCTAATCTACTCTTTAATCTTATTTTTGACCACTCTCTTATGGTTGACTTGTTGGAACCAGACTTGTTTGCTGACAATTTCCAGATATGCTTTTCACACTTAATGCTTTTGGGCCTTCTAAGTGGTGACCTGGAAGGTTCCACTGAATTCTTTTTTCTTTTTTTAAAAAAGGCTTTCCATTCTTAGGTAAATTCTTAAACTTTTAAAGCCTTAGTTTCCTCATTCTTAAAATGAGAATAACAGAATCTCAGAGTTGCCTGTGATAGATGAGGTCATGCACATACTTATGCGGGTTTTCAAATGGCAGCTCCCTAATGCACTAGCTAGGTTATCTTGTGTAAGTCTCCTACTTTTCAGGCCTTGTTTTCTTTCCTTGTAAAATGTAGTGAAAGGATAAAGAACTTTGCAGTACTTATGGTCAGTCTAAGGTAGTACTGCGTTTGCAGTCTGGCTGCCATTTATTAGCTTGGGCGGTACTCTTTGGGCCTCAGCTTTACTCACTGGGAAGTGAGCATATTGATGGTACCTAAAAGCAAGGGATTGCTTGCCAGGGGTTGGGACATCATAATGCCTTTGAAGATGCAAGTCTATAGTAGAGAGGGGTGACAACATTATAGCTTAATGTCATCAGCTGTTAAGATTTTCCAACCCTTGCTTACCATATAGTTTTTCCTGTGGTGAAACGCAAGTTATTTTGATGTACTCAAAAGCAAACTTCACTGTGTACATTTGGAATGGTCTAGACTCAACTGTGTGAGGGATACATACATGATTCTTATTTTGTTTGGCGACCAGTTCTGGCAGGTACTGTGTTTCCCCGAAAATAAGACCTACCCATAGAATAAGCCCTAGCAAGATTTCTAAGCATTTGCACAATATAAGCCCTACCCTGAAAATAAGACCTAGTGACGGGTGTGGCTATGCAGCGTATCTGCACAACCCATGCATCTTGTCGCAGAGCGGTAAAGAAGACGAGCAGCCTTTCTCATTTGCTCCATGAGAGCTCTATTGCTCGACATGAAAGATTGGGGCCAATGGTTCTAAAGGAAATAGAGTTGCAAGAAATTCAGGATGGAATTCGGGGTTTGGAGAGTTATGATGATGTTCCAGAAGAAGATGACTTAATATATTTGAATAAATGTAGATTGTAGTACCATACTTAAAAAAAAATAACACATCCCCTGAAAATAAGCCCTAGGGTGTCTTCTTGAGGAAAGATAAATATGAGACCCTGTCTTATTTTTGGGGAAATACGGTACTTGGGAGGCTGAGGCAGGAGGATCGCTTGAGCCCAGGAGTTTGAGGTTGCTGTGAGCTAAGGGACGCCACGGCACTCGAGCCCAGGCAACAGAGCAAGACTCAGTCTCAGAGAAAAAAAAAGAGAGAGTGAATAATAATAAGAAAAAACAAAAAAGAAAAGGTTCCAAAAGGATTTGACTAGACATCTCCCTAAAGAAGTTACACAAATGGCCAATATGCACATGAAAAAATGCACACCATTAATCACTAGGGAAATACAAATCAAACCACAATAGATACCACTTGATACACACTAGGATGACTATAACCAAAAAGAGGGACAATAATAAGTGTTGAGAATGTGGAGAAATTGAGACCCTCATACATTGCTGGTGGGAACATAAAACGGTGCAGCCACTTTGAAAAACAGTTTGAGAGTTCCTCAGAAATTAAACATACAGTTACCATATGACCTATAAATTCTACTTCTAGGTATATACACAAGAAAAAATATATATATATACACACACAAGATGTACATGAATGTTCATAGCACCATTATGTGTAATAGCCCAAAACAGACACAACCCAAATGTCCATTGGCTGAACAGATATACAAAATGTGGTCTGTTCATACAATGGCAAATTATTCGGCCATAAGAAGAAATTAAGTACGGATACATGCCACAACATGGACAAACCTTGAAAATATTGTGTTAAATGAAAGAAGCCATACATGAAAGGCCACATATTATATGATTCCCTTTATATAAAATGGTCAGGTAAATCTATAGAGACAGATCAGTGGTTGTCATGAGCTAGAGGAGGACAAAATGGAAAATGACTGCTAATGGGTTAGGGTTTCTTTCTGGGTTAATGAAAATGTTATGGGATTAGACTGTAGTGATGGTTGTACAACGTTTTGAATATACAAAAACCACTGAATTGTATACTTTAAAAGGGCGAATTTTATACTTCAGGAATTATATCTCAATAAAGCTATTTTAAAAACTAAGATACTAAGTTTAGAAGACTTAGGATATCTTATTTTAATACTTGTAATATTGATTACATGTTTTGGATATATTAGGTTAAATAAAATATATTTTTAGGGAGGGCACCAAAATACATTGCATAATATATTGGCTACTTATTATCTACAATTTTTTGTAGGTAGTCATTACTGATATTTTACATATTTGCATTTTTACACACTACCATAATTTTGCCTACTATAAGGTAGATAGTACCATATACTTTTACTTAAGAATGTAGAAATGGGAAACATAACATTTAGTTTAAAATTAAAAGAGCAAATTATGGCAGTGTCATATATAGAATTTTTTAATTTTTGCAAATTGTCAACAAATTTTCATATCTTGAGTTACTTGTATCTTATGTAAATAATATACTTTATAATTTCTTCCATAAGTTCATATCTTTTAAATAAATTGTTTGACTTTTTCTATCTTATATATGGTTCACCTCTGCCTCTACATTCTTATGAGGTGTCATATGTGGGCTTGTTTTATGGGATAATGCTGAGATCTCATATTGGAAGAGTTTTTTTATGACTTTTGTATAGCAGTGAAATTAATGATGAACAAATCAGGAAATAGAAGGGTTGCTGTTTTGGCAAACATTCTTCCTAACAGTCCCTTGTGTTCTACTAAGGCTTGGATCTGATGTCACATAGTAATTTAAGCTCAGCTTGCCCTAAATTGTATTCACTTAATGTTTTTCCTAAAACTTTTCCCCTTGAATTTCTAACTTTGTAGTGCTGCAAATTTCTTCAGTTCTCAGAGCCAAAAGCCTAAGATTCATGGTAGACTCGTCCATTTCCCTCAAATTCAGTCACCAGATCTTCTTGTCTGCCTCTCTTCAAATTCATCTGTCCCCTCTTTTCCAGCCCCACTGCCATTTACTGGGTCAGCTTCACGAGCATGAGACCGGTGCAGTACACAGAGCCTGTACTCAGAAAGGCCCTATGCATGACGTTTAATGCTCTCTGATTGCCATCTCAAAATTCTTAATGATTGATCTTTTGATTTGTGTGTTGTAATTGAAGTCCAGGGGGACAGTGGAGCATTTGCAGGGATCTTGGGCCAAAACTCACATACAATACCACCTGCTGCTTTTACCTCCTGGGATGGATTCTCCACTGCCCACTTCCCTGCCTCCTGACCCTATCCAACCTCTTTCTCTCCACTTCGCCCAGCCACAGCTGTCACCCTCTGACCCTGGCAGGGGCCTGTGCACAAGTGTGGGATAGATGGGTTAGGCAGCACACCCCATGCTGTCTTGGCGTAGGCCTTGGTAATGCAGTCCTTGCGCCCCTGTTAGCACCTGGGATATCTGGCTACAGAGGCTACAATGGGGGAGGGAGGAGCCTCTTGCCTATCCCCAGTCCAGGTACCTAGCGAATTGCAGTGACAGCCACGAGAAGCGAAGAAGCCTGGCTCAACTTCCCTGCCCTGCATCAGGGCATGGCACGTACGTTTGGTGGCTGGCAAGGGGGAACCTGGCAGTCAGTGGGCACCTTCATGCTGAATCATAGGCTCCCTGCCCCCTGGCACCTGTGAAGGTCTATACTTATCCTGTAAGTATCCTTGGTGCCTGTGGGAATGTAACATTAAATAGTAAATAAAAAGCATTATGGCAAGTGGAGAGAGAAACTGTTGAAGAAAGGAAAAAGTTTCCTGCTTTAGTACCTTTAATGGCAGTGCCTTCCTGGTTTTGAACAGTACCCCCTACATTTCCATTTTGCACTGAGCCCCTCTAGTCATGCTGCAGGCCCTGTCGGGTACAGTGGAGACTTTTAACTCTTGGCCTCCAGTTCCTCCTCACCCACTCTAGCCTTCACACTGCTGCCAGAATGGTCTCTTTAAAATCCAAACCTGATCATTACTTGGCTCTCTCTTGCTCAGTCTTTTAGTCGCTCTCTACAGTCTCATGCCTATGAACAAGACCAGATTTTATACATTTTATTTGGGTTGCACAGTGGGTTCTTTCTCCTCTCTCCTCATCTACTCCCCTCTTCATTCCCCTCATTTGAATGTCTTAAGACAGAGCTAGCTTTTCCTTCAGAAAGCATCAGTCACCTGCTAGAAGCTTTTGAGTTGAACTTGTGTTATAGGCTGATAAAAACTAAAGTTAACTCAGTACAGAGAGCCTTTTCATTGTCTACTTTTTGACTGCCCTTCCAGACTAACTTCGTGATGCCCAATATTCCCCTCCCCACTCTCAGCTCTCTATGTCCTGCATTCCATCTTTACCAAACCTGGGAGTTACCCAAACAAGTTTTCTCAGGTCTCTTTGCACATTTCTGCCTAGGAAGTCCATGTTCTGTCCTTCATAAAAGTATCCTCATCCTTTAAAACTCGGCTCCAGTGTCTCTTTACCTCTTCTAGGCAACACTAGCCTTGACCTTCCCTGTCCTTCCACAGGAGTGTACATCTACCTATTATAGCACCGATACTATTGTACTATAGGTTATTATTTGTATAGTTGCCTTCCGTGGTCTGTGGTCTCCAGAACGGTCTGTATATACCTCAGGATACCCAGACTGTATTCATCTGGAGTACAGAAAGAAAATAATAAATGTTTGATTTTTTTATTCCCTTCTTTTTAAAGTTTTGTGTTATTGGATGTTTCATAGTCATACATCAGAACATTCTTATAAGTAAGCATATTGGAAATGCACACTCAACAATATTTTATTCATTTCATACAGTCAAAACAATTTGGAAACCACTCTTCTAGAAGATTAGAACTAATTTCAAATTATAACTCCAGTACTGACCTTTTCATCTGTTTATGAAAACGATTTTAATCTATGGGCGGCATTCATGATTACTCCAGGTGTGCACGTTGCAGAAACACTAGCCACTTACACCATAGTATCTTCATCATTAGTTGGTGGTTTTATATTAATCAACATTGTATACTGTTTTTTAATAGGGTTTACAATAAATATGTTCAATAAAAAAAAATTAATAAGGGTGGAATGTAGTGAGTAGAAAGAAAGAATTTTTTCCTGTGGAAGCCCTGTGAGAATAATGATAGGGTAACTCGCACGGACTGTCTTTCTTAGTTTGCTTCTCATTCAAGGTATAATTGGATGTGTAGGAATGTGGTCTGCCTCTCCACTCTAAAAGTTAAATGGGGCCGGGCTCAGTGGCGCATGCCTGTAGTCCCAGCTACTGGAGAGGCTGAGGTGAGAGAATCACTTGAGCCCAGGAATTTGACGTTACAGTGAGCTACGATCATGCCACTGCACTCCAGCCTGGGGGACAGAGCAAAACCCGTCTCTTAATTTAAATGGGAAAAAGAGACAATACAGCCAACAGAAGTGAAGGTCAAAACCTGATGATCTGTCCTAGCTACCTGGGCTCATATCTTATATAGTGAAACCGCTGTTAATCAGGAGCACTTTTCCATTAAAATCAGGTGGCTACAGTTAAAAAAGGCTCTAAACTCTTCTGACCATGTGATTTAGGGCCTGTGTCGCCCTGTCTTTTTAAATTTGTCAGAGTGCTAGAACAAGGATTTCATAGTATTAGCATTTAATGATTTATACCTAGAATAGGCAAAGGAATGATAGTTGTATTTTTTTACTGTATGTTCAGCTAGCATCTCACTTGTCTGACTAAGAACAAATTGACCTCTTCTAAGTCTATGATTTTTTTTTTTTTTTTTTTTTGAGACAGAGTCTCACTCTGTTGCCTGGGCTAGAGTGCCATGGTGTTAGCCTAACTCACAGCAACCTTAAACTCCTTGGCTTAAGCGATCCTCCTGCCTCAGCCTCTCCTGGGTAGCTGTTTTTAGTTGTTTGGCTAATTTCTTTCTATTTATAGTAGAGATGGGGTCTCACTCTTGCTCAGGCTGGTCTTGAACTCCTGAGCTCAAGCAATCCTCCTGCCTTGGCCTCCCAGAGTGCTAGGATTACAGGCATGAGCCACCACGCCCAGCCAATTTCTTTTTTATAATAATAAAATATTATAGAAATATTTTAAGATCTTTGGAGGTTTGCAGATAAAAAGGTATTATATACTAAGGACCAATTTATGATTATTTTGGTGCCTAAATTCATAATGGAAAAATTACAGTATGAGAAACAGTACGGTTAGGAACTAGCCTCTAGTTGTAATGTAACTATGCCTAATAAAATCTTTTCCATAATGTATTTCTCCCTTCTCCACTTTATTTTATACTTTAAAAAAAGCCTGTACTGATAGACATTAGTAGAAAGTAATTATATTGTTTCATATTATACTTTTTTTTCTCACCACCATCCATAATATGGATTTTAGGTGCGTTTTGTTTTCACCAGAGGCAGTAAGAATTTTATCTTTTAAAAATAACTAATAGGTCCAAAGCTCCCCTTCATCTGTGATGCTATTGTTCTTAGAGTCCTAGAAATGAGAAATGGAAAACTTCAATTAAATTCATCTATTCCTTCTCCCCTGACAATGAAAAAATTTCTTTGATATTATATTATCTAATGGTTTTTCAGGCTTCCATGATAACCTCTGGGAGACTGTCCAATAGACTAATAGATCACCCTTTGGGGGAATGTTCTCTTTCTAGTTTTGACCCATCATTTCTCATTATTAAATTCCTTAAAGCCATCTTCCTTAATGTTCATACTCTGTGTTCTTGACTAAGATCAGCACAGGGTCTTAGTCATAAGAAAATCAGGCTGGGCATGGTGGCTCACGCCTGTAATCCTAGCACTATGGGAAGCCAGGGTGGGAGGATTGCTTGAGTTCAGGAGACTGAGCAAGAGCAAGACCCTATCTCTACAAAAAATGGAAAAATTAGCCGGGCATGGTGGCACACGCCTGTAGTCCCAGCTACTCCAAAGGCGAAGGCAAGAGTAGTTGATATACTGTTTGCCTTCAAGAGTTAAGATTCAGTAGGGAATACAAAATGGGAATAGAAATAATTATAGGTCAGGAAAGAGGAAAACAGTAGTATAAACAAAAGGTCTTAGACAATCAGAAGTGAGAAGGACTGAGTCCTATTAGAGAAATAAAAAATGTATACCATGTGCTATCACCTTGGGAAAATCAACTGGGAATACTCACAACATATAAAAAAAACTATTAAAAATTAAGGGACAAAATGACCAAGACCCAATAGGAAAATTGGGAGAACAAAAGACATGAATAGGTAATTCTCAAAAAATAGGCTATAAATATTGTTCTGAACATAGTAAAACAACGTTCACATTCACTTAAAATCAGAGAAATGCAAATTGTAAAACAACATAGAAATACTATTTCATCTTCAGGTTGACAAAAACTATCAAGTATGACAACAAATTCATTTGTCAAGGTTGTAGGAAACAGACACTTTCATACATTTTTGATGGGAAGACAAACTGGTACAACCCTTCTAGAGGGAATTTGGCAAGACTACATATATACACTTATCTTTCAGTCCAGCAATGCCATTTTTAGGAATCAAACCTTAAGGTATACCTCCACTATACCTCCATTATGAAAATACATATGTACATTGCAGCATTGTTTGTAACTGCAAAATATTGGAAACAGCCTGTATACACATTCATAAGAGAGTGATTAAATAAACTATATGCAGAAAATAGCGTAATGGTCCTCTCTCAAAGATGTCCACATCTTTTGCAGATAGGATTAAGGCTAAGGACCTTGAGATGGGAAGATTATGCTGGGTTATTCAGATGGTTTCAGTCCAGTCACATAAGGTGAGGCCTTAAAAGCTGAGAATCTTGCACAGAGATACAACATTGCTAGCTTTGAAGATGCAGGAAAGGGCCAAGAGCCAAAGAATGTGGGTAGCCTTTAGAAGCTGGAAAGGACAAGAAACAGATTCTCCCCTAAAGCCTTCAGAAAGGAATGCAGACCTGCTGACACCTTGGTTTTTAACCAGTTAGGACCTATGTTGGACTTCTGACCTACAGAATTAAGATAATAAATTTGTACTGTTGAAGCCACCACGTTAGTCGTAATCTGTTATAATAGCAATAGAAAACTGATACAGTGGAAAAACTGGTAAAATTAGAATTAGGTCTATAATTTAGATCAGTATGGTACCTATGTTAATTTCCTAGTTTTCATGATTATACTATGGTTTGGAAGATGTTAATGTTAGAGGGGAAGCTGGGGCAAAGGAAAACTCTCTGTACTATTTCTCCAAATTTTCTATAAATCTAAAATTATTTCATATCTAAAGGAATAAACACCAGGGATTCTGTCCCTTCTCAATATCCTTCCCCCATACTATCTCATTAACATCTTATTCCCTTAAAAAGTTGCCTTTTCTTCCTGTTATATGTGTGTGAATTTCCAACCAAGCTTTTAATTCAGTGGTTCCCAAACCATATGTCCACATAAAAACTTGTTCTTAAATGTTTATAGCAACTTTATTCTTAATAGCCCCAAACTGGAAACAACCTGACTGTCCATCAGTTGGCAGATGTATAAACAAATTGTGGTATACCCATACAGTAGAATAAGAACGACCAAACTACTGATACATGCAACAGCATGGATAAATTTCAGAAACATTATGCTAAGTAAAAGAGGACTACATGCTTTCTAATTCCATTAATATGACATTCTGGAAAATGTAAAACTATATGGACAAATCAGAGTAGTGTTTTCTAGGGGTTGACAGAGGGAGGGGCATGAAGAAATTTTGGGGTGATAGACATGTTCTATTAATGTATCTCAATTGTGGTGCAGTGTACATTTGTCAAGATTCGTCAAGCTGTACTCACAAAAATAGTGAATTTTGCTTTCTATAAATTATACTTCAATAAACCTATTGTAAAAGAAAAGATGTTTTAAAACATAATACATAAAAGTTGGAAGTAAAAGGTTCAAAATACTTTAATAGGAAGATAATAATCAAAAGACATCTGATATAACAGATTCATGAAAATGAATCTCCAAAATAAGGAATACTATTTGTAATAGAGAAAGTGTGCTAGATATCTTCAGTTTGACCCTCTAGGAAATTTTGACATATCAATATATATTAACATGTCCTAACATATTATAATTATATAATACACATATATTTATTTTTATATCTTAATATGATCATACGGTATAGCAACAACGTCAATAAGTTGACATTTATTACCTCCAATTAATGGGTATGTGCTTATTAATTTCTGTGTATGTTTAAAAGTTTCATAATAAAAGTTTTACTTTG
This sequence comes from Cheirogaleus major, assembly GCA_963574435.1. Classification (NCBI taxonomy): domain Eukaryota; kingdom Metazoa; phylum Chordata; class Mammalia; order Primates; family Cheirogaleidae; genus Cheirogaleus; species Cheirogaleus major. The sequence continues at coordinate 15,725 of CAUYPO010092759.1, forward strand.
CTTAATAAAGAAAGAATCACACAGAATGCTTGTTAAAAATGCAGATCATTGTGCCTCACACCCAAAGATTCTGATTTATCAGCTCTGGGCTAGAAAAACAATTGTAATTTCTGATAGAACCTTTTCTCTTTCCCTTTAATGCTTAAATTTAGGAAAAAAATAACAAACTTCCAGTGGAAGGGGTACTACCCATATTGAAACTGCTTGTTAACTGTAAAGCACTTTGCAACTATTTGTTTTTTTATTATTCTTGTCATCTAGAGTTTCCCTTCTTGTTTGAACTTCCAATAACTGGAAGATAAACTAAGAAAAATATGACTGAAAGGTAGACTTTAACATGTTCAGTTACTCTTTATTTTTCCTTGTTAATTTTCTACAGTTATGTTTTAGTCAACATTTATTGAACATCTATTAATTCCTGAATTACAGTAAGAGAGCAAGAAAAGGAATGGTTTATATATGACATAGAGTTTTTCCTCAGGTAATTACAACGCATGAGAAAATGAACTGCTAAAATATGTAAAATACATAAAGATTAATTTACTAATTAAACTAAAACTTGAAAAGCAAGAATGAAAACAATTCTCATCTGGGTCCTTTCTAGTTGACAGGGTGGCATTTTCTTAGTGCAAGTCATGTAACATTTTAAGGAACTGCTATTAAAATTACTTAGCTGCTTAGAATTGCTCTAATGTTGTCCTTAATCCCATGTGTGTTCGCTGATGTGAACAAGTCTCGAGCAGAATCAAGACGCACACCCCTGTATTTCTGTGTAAAGGTGATGACCTGCGTCTCTCTCTCCACCTCTCCTGGTCTTGAGGGAGCAGCAGCAGTGCTCAGATGGGGACGAGTCAGCGTCATTACCGCCGCTGAGGCTTCAGAGAGCAGTTGGCATAGCAGCGGCTTCGTTTCACTTACCAGTCATGCCCAGATAGCCAAGTGCAGTCTTCAGGGTTATCCAATTTGCAGGTGGTGAGCAATTTTTGTTATCATTATATCAGCATTTACCACGCTCCAGAGAAAGGCAACATTTGGCTTTTTCTTTCACTGACAGTTGCTAATTTTAAGCCTTATTTTGAAAGAAAATAGTAAGCACCGACTAATCAAAGTAAGTCATTTTAGTTGTATCAATTGCTATGACAATGTAGTTTTTTTAAATAGTGAGTTATTTACTATTTTTAAGAACTGTGGATAGTAGCAACAGCATTTCAAAGGAGAACTAGGAAGGTATGATTTGTTTTGAGTGTTTTCAGATTAGGTTGGTGTCAGAGGATGCAATTAGTTTCTTATAGTCTTTCTTTCCTTTGTTTCCATTTATGCTGTTGGATTTTTAGAATAAACTTAGAGGAGCATCATTTACAATCTTCACATTTCTATAAAACATGGCTATCATAACTTCAGGTGAAAGACAAAGAAGCATTTTCCTCTTGGCATTTATCTATTTTTAAATTTTATATTTGGGTTTTTTTCTTTTATACTCAGTGACCACAGAATCAGTTACATATAAAAGTAAATTCAATAGCGTTTCAATTTTATTTAGTTTAAGTATATAGCTAGAAACCCTAGGGGCAAATTCTTGTAAATCAGATGTCACATTAGTAATTTTTTTGGTTGTTTTCTTCTTTCCTTCATATTATGAAATGTCATATTGCATTCCTGGTTCTTTGTGATATATAATTCTACAATAAGATATGTGTAGAAATTAAACATAATACATATGGGGAAAATAAGTTAGAGTGATTATAGTATTTGAAGAGGCATTAGAATGTGGGGAATTAGTTTAGCACAGTGGATAGCAAGGGTGCTAGCATCAGAGCACCTGGGCTTGAAGGTCGCTGCCATTTAGCAGCTGTGTGGCCTTGGGAAAGGTCATGTGTCTTGGCTATTGTGACGTGACGTACTGCTGATAAAATGAACTGTTCATAAATTGCACATTTCTTGTTCAGCCCTTTATATTAAATCAGTACACATTTCTATTTTCATAGCTAAAAGTATTTCTCTTAGAAAAGCTAGTTTTTATTTATTTATGACAGTTTTAAATTGTCTTGTCATGAGCGAGTCAACAATGAGATGTTGGCTTCCTTAGACATGGCTTCCTCTCCAAGCCAGAGTAAAAGGCGAGGTCTTTGCGATGGCCTACAAGAACTGCACACTACCACCCACTATTGGGGTCTGTACCCACCCCACTACCGGGACTGCCCACTACCTGCTGCCTTTCTGACCTCATTTCCCACTACTCTCCTGTCACTTTCTTCGCTTCAACCACACTGACTTCTTGGCTCTTCCTTGAACGTATAATGGTAGGTGTGCTTCTGCTTAAAGTCTTTGCCCAGCCCCTTCTTGCTGCCTGGAGTGCTTTTCCCTCTGATATCAGCAGGCTAACCGACCTTCTTGAAGTCTTTACTCAAATATAATCCTTCACTATAAGACCTACCCGAACCACTTAGTATCATGGGTCTATTTTTACATGGCTCTGTTTTTCTATAGCACTTGCCTTTTAGTTATTTATTGTGTTCTTTGTTTATTGTCTGTCTCCTTCCACTAGTATGTAAGAACTTTTCAACAAGAATTTTTGTTTGTTTTGTTCACTGATATATTTCAGATGCCTCAAGTATCTGACAAATAATAGGTATTCCATAAATATATGAATGAACAAAACTTTGTAAACTTTTTTTTTGACTTTTTTAATTATTTTTTTATTTCAGCATATTATGGGGGTACAAGTATTACGGTTATGTATATTGCCCATGCCCCCCCTCCCCCCTTGAGGCAGAGCCTCAAGCATGACCACACCCCAAACGTTGCACATCTCACTCATTATGTTTGTATATACCCATCCCCTCCTCCTCCCTCTCACCCGCCCGACACCCGACAAATGTTTTTCCTATATGTCCACTTAGGTGTTGATCCGTTAATACCACTTTGCTGGTGAGTACATGTGGTGCTTGTTTTTGCATTCTTGAGATACTTCACTTAGTAGAATGGGTTCCAGCTGTATCCAGGAATATACAAGAGGTGCTATATCACCATTGTGTAAACTTTTTAAATATTAGCAGTATACTGGTTTTAAATCTTAATTCTGTATCTGTTAACTGTGTGACCTAAAGCAAATTACTGAATACCTACCTCATGGAGTCGCTGCATGCATTAAATGGTATTACATATTGGAAAGCACCTGGCCAGTGCTGACATGCAGGCCACCTACAGTAAATTCATTCAGTTGACAAATGTTTACTGAGCACTTATGATATACCAAATATCACTATAGGCACAAAGGGATACATCCCTGAACAAAACAGCCACAAATCCCTGCTATTGTGGAACTTATTTCTGGTTTTCTTCCCTTCCTTTCGTGCTGTAGTTTCTAGGAGGAAAGATTGTGCATCCACCTAGCCTATTCAGCAGTCTCTTACCCTAGATTCATATCCATTTAATACTTTAGGGGCACCCATTTTCTATTATTTTAAAAACATTTTTGTGTTCAGTTATCTTATTCCTTTAAATTACCCTAGGAAGAGGATTTTTAATCCTCCTTTCACAGATAAATATGAAACTTGGAAGTTGTAACTGGCCCAAGTTCATTCCCCCTAGGAGGAATTGGAGCCAGGATTTAAAGCTACTCTCTCTGATTCAGAGTTCCCTGATCTTCCCATGGTGGTAGCACATGGCATACAGCACAAATACCAAACAACATTCATTCCACTGCCTATTTTATTTTAGTTCTAAAAACATTTATTGAACTCCGACTAAATGCCAAAAAACCTGCTGTTGGAATACAAAGATTGTTTAGTCCCTACCCTGAGTTCAGAATTTAGTAGGGAAGACTGATGACACGTGAGCGAGCGTGCAGTGTGCTAAATGTAAGGCTAGCTCCATTTATAAATACTTGGAAGCACAAAGGAGGGGCACCTAATCTAGAGCACGGTCAGGGCATGTCAAAAAAGACACCCTAGAAGAGATCATGCCTAAGCTGAATCTGAAAGGATGATTTAGCCAGGGAGAAGGGAGGGAATACGAACAGTAGTAAAATGCATGGTGAATTTGGAGAATTGTAGGTTTTTAGAGTTGCTGGAATATAAAGTATGAAGCAAGGAATGGCCAGGCATTGGGCTAGAATGGTAAGTACTGTGTTTCCTCGAAAATAAGGCCTACCCATAAAATCAGCCCTAGCAGGATTTCTAAGCATTTGCGCAATATAAGCCCTACCCCAAAAATAAGGCCTAGTGATGAGTGTGGCTACGCAGCACATCTGCACAACCCATGCATTTCGTCGGGGAGCAGTAAAGAAGACGAGTAGCCCTTCTCATCTGCCCCATGAGAGCTCTATTGCTCAACATGAGAGATTAGGGCCAATGGTTCTAAAGGAAATAAAGTCATAAGAAATTCAGGATGGAATTCGGGGTTTGGAGAGTTATGATGCTGTTCCAGAAGAAGACGACTAAACTATATTTGAATAAATGTGGATTGTAGTACCATACTTAAAAAAATAACACATCCCCTGAAAATAAGCCCTAGAGTGTCTTCTTGAGGAAAAATAAAAAAAAAATATTTTCAAGGAAACACGGTAGTTACCAGATGACACCCTATTTCATAGAAAGAAATCTTACCAGGACTATTCTTAGCCACTTTCAGGTACCTTTAGGTCAGTTATCCACCCTGGTCCAGTCAGATATAGCCAGAGCAGAAAGATTGCATGGCACAAAGCATAGTGACTTGTGTATAAGGAATTGTCCAGAAGGAGGCAGTGGGCAAGTGGGCATGGCATCCACTCTGAAATTTCTTAGAAGGGATAATGTTGCTGGAAGGGTCAGTGCATGACTGGTCCAGGATGGAGGGATAGTAAAAGCTAAACCAAGCTTGGAGACAACATTGTTGGTGATTTCAGCCTCTACAGCTATGTGGTCTTCCTGAACAGGTTGGTTATGGAACCCGAAATATGGATTTTATAACAACATTGATTTAATTTTCATTTCGGATATCTGATCATTAAGAAAATGGAATATATTAGTAATGGAATAACTTCAGATGATTAGCCATGGAGTCCAGGATAGAGAAAGAAAAGAGAACAGAAGGAAAAAAGGGACAAGGAGAAAATAGGGTAGTCAAACGGGGTGGCCAATACAGTGGATGTTTCTGTGAGGCTGAAGAGTAGATGCATGTGGAGAAAGAGGTATTGAGGGACATGGTTAGGGAAAAAGTCAAAGACAAGATGTCTGAGGTGGAGGATCTCTGAATGATGATTAGAACTACAGTGTGGCTATAAGAATGAGTGGCTAGAGGGAAGGATAATAGGTATTAGAGTCAAGGAATTATGAAACTAGTGTATTAGACTAAATAACCTGGTTATTTTCTAGCATGGTATTAAGAGTTAAGAGACAGAAAAATATTGCAAGCCAGGGGCTCAAGTTCTTAATGAATAAAGGAAAGTGCAAGAGATTGAAACATGAGAGCAGCAAAGAGAGAGAAAGGATGCTAAATCAAGATGATATGAACCTCAAAGTATATGCTTTTACTCTAAACCATGGTTTCATGGAATAATGGTTTTGAAATAGTTATGATAAGCTAGTAAAAGCCCAGGTTCCTCTTCTTTGAGTGGGTGCCATTGAATATTGGGTAAGGAAGAATAAAAAACTTCAACGGAATAGAGACCTAAGGGAAACACTTTCTCAGGTAAAAACTATGCTTCAGTAACATCAAGGAGATGAAAACAGAATTTTGAAGTAGATTCCACTACCTCCATGAAGTATTACTGACCACTCTGTAATCTTAAACGTTCCCTTATCTGTACTCCTAAAATAAACATAATTTCATGTATATAGTTATTATATATTTATAGAGGACTTAACTAAAATTTAAACACTGTGGTAGATGTTAAGGTAGATAATAGCATTATACCATCCTTCAAAAATTTAAAGGCAAGACTTCTTGCTTCTGGATAGGAAAGCCTGAACTGTAATTAATGAATTGCTAGAGGTTTAGTGTAGAGAAGTCTGAGAGAAAAACTCCAGGGGGACCCAGTAATGGGGAGGCCCCACACTTTATTTTTTTTTTTTTTTAGTTCTACCTCCTGGCACCTTACCAGGTTCTTGCAGTGAATATCTGAGAAAAATCCCCTGGTACTTTGGCATTGGGGTTGGGGTGCAGAGTGGAGGAAGACTTTTTGAAATATGGCAGAGTGCTCTATTCTTAACCGCTTGGGCACGGCGCTCACCGGCGCGGAGCGTCGCGCACAGCGGCACTCGCAGTCCGCGCGGCAGTGTGTGCTGCGCATCGACCACGCGTCCGCTCTGCTCTCGTGTGAGGAGGGAAGCTTTAAAGCACTGAAAGCTTGTTTACTTTACAGGCAGCTTTACTTGTAATGTAATCAGAATAGGTAACATAGACATATATGTTTTCATTACGTTATTTTTAAATGTTCACAATTTTATTTTGATAAATGAAAAATTAGAAAAGTCACATCACGGCTGTCGGCTAAAGTCGCTGTGCGCGTTCATCTGTGGCTGTCGGCTATAGTCGATGCTGGTCCCAAAGTGGTTAACT
>CAUYPO010092760.1:0-15762 GCA_963574435.1 Cheirogaleus major
AAATTCTTCTTCTGTCATTTTAGTGGTCTGATTTTGGTTGCTGTCCATTTCTAAGGGGCTGGGGTTCCTCTTTGGTGGTGTGCTTTCCGTTTGGGTCTTCATATTTCCAGAGTTCCTTCAATGATTTCTTCCCATCTGGATCAGTTGTTGCTTCTTACTTTTAGGTTTTTGTTTGGATAATGACATGCCCTGTTTAGTCTCTGAGCCAGTAGGTGGTGTTTGTGGGTAAGATTCGACCACACCCTGTATGATGAATCAGTAGATGCTGTAAAAGGGTGTGCAGAATGTCCTCCCTGTCAGTAGATGGCGCTTGCTCGGAGGAGCAGGCTAAACTGCTGTTTTTGGGTCCTGTAACCAGTTCTTGTTCCTCCGGAGAGGCACTCTAGTTCCTCAGGTGGTGGGTGGGGCCCTGGGATTTCCAGGTGTGTCCTTATTCTCCACTTCAGTGAGTGCTGGTCTGGGAGTGAGTCTGGGCGGAGCTGGGTTGGGTAAGCCTGCCCTCAAGCACCACAAATGCTGTTAGCAGGGGTCAAAGTCCTGTTCTCTGGTTCTGGGAAAAGCTGTCAGAGAGGGGCCGGGATGGCCCCACTCAGTCAGAAAGTCTGCGTGTGGGGGTGGGGCTGTCTGAGACCTGCAGTCTGCAGCTGGCCTCGCTCCTTTCCACCTTCCCCAACTCCACGGCTTCTCTTGGGCCTCTGCCAGCAGGCCAGATGTCACGCCACCGGGTCTCCCCTGGCTGTGATGCAGGCCAGGGGTTCCCTGCGCTGAGTTGCCGCCTGGGCTGGGCACGCGGCCCCTCTTTGGGAGCAGAGTTGCCCTCAAGCACACTGATCTGCCCCTGAAGGCACACACACCTTAGCAGGCTCCTTCTGAATATCCCTTCTGCGCCCCTGGCAATGCGAGACCTGGGTACACAAGATCTGGTCCGCAGGTCTGACCTCTGGGCCCCGGAGTTCAATCCCTGACCCCACCAGGGAGAGGAGTGCCAGTCCTACTTCCCCCACGGGGAGCCCAAGCTGGGTCGATGTCTCTCAGCCTTAGGGTCTGCCCCGTTCTGCCGGAATGACGGGGCCAGCAGTACCTGGGAGGGCTGGCGGGTAGGGAGCTCCCCGTCTGAGTACCCCTCAGTCAGCTGTAGGGCCCCAAAAGGGAAGGTCCCGTTCCCTGGAGATGCCCCCTGGTTGGTGGCTATATTGTCTCTCTCGGCCTCTGCGGTAGGGACGGGGGAGGGGAGGGTGTAGCAATATGGCGCCTGCCGCTCGGTCAGGTCTGTGCACACGGAGGGGCCCCGAGGGGGTTGGGAGCCTGATGCCGCGTGTGCTACAGGCTCACCGCTCACTGGCAGCGGCCGTCTCTGGGCTCGTGTCCATGGGTCTCTCCAACCGCTGGGGAGCCCACCAGCAGTCCAAGATGCAAAGGAGGGGAAGTTAACCTCTCCACCCACCCTTGTCGCTGGTCTCCAAATTGCTCGCTGGGAGGGTCTTTCCTTCCATTTCTCCTCCGCAACCTCCTACCATGGAGTCTCCCGTAGTCTCTGGTACTCCTCCTTCCGACCCCCGTCCTATGTATGGTCGTCTGCTTGCTTCTTTCTTCTGATATCTTCTAGAAGTTGTCTTTTCTGCAGAGACACTCTGTCTGGCGGTGTTTCTTGTCCGCCATCTTGCTCCCAAAATCGGTAAATTCCTTTTAGATCTTAAAACAGCCCCAGCCCTTTTCTGACTAATATACATCTATGTGTCTGAAATACAATATCAGTATTTTATATTGGGGTGATGGGCCAAAATGGTTTATACCTATTGTTTCTGTCTTTTAAAAAAATGCAGGTTGATGAGCCAACCCTTTCCTTGTTGCCTCCATCCACTAGAGCCAGTGAAGTGATATGTTCCACCAATGTTTCTCACTATGAGCTCCAAGTGGAAATAGGTAATAATTCTGTATTTCACATAATTGACCCTTCATAGCTAGAAATGAAATTGATGACAAAAGATTATTTTGTAGGCAACTGTTTTTCTGTCTTCACCTACAGCATAAAAATAGATACAAATTGTGCCAGTCAAATGGATTTAATTAATTTTATGTCTGTCTTAAAATAATGGCCCAGATTTTTTTCAGGGTTACTGTTTAGAGTTTTTGCTTTCCTATGGAAATATAATTAGAAGTGGAAGACTCTAAATATTTATTATTTGTGTCTGTATTGTGGGAAGCTACTGATTTTATGAGTATGACTTATATAGGGTATGAAGTAAAATCAAATCATGTAAATCTTTTACATTATAGTCCTGTAACCAAACTACTTTTTAATTTAAAATTTTACCTAGAATGCCATTTATAGTAGAAAGCTTTTTCAGTTAAGTGTGGAATAGGATGGGCTACTATTTATAGTTTTATATATGTGAAACATTTGCTCTGAATATTCAGAAACATCTATTAAATACTACAAACCAGTTACTATGTTAGGTGCTAGGGATACAAAGCCATGTAAAACACCTGAGGAGTTCACATGCTCTCTGGGAAGATGAACACATAAGATAGCTATGTTTTATGCACCAGAGGGTGCTCTAGTAGAGATGTGTGCTAAGTGTTATGGGAACAGAGAAGATGGAGCATCCAACCAGCCACCTTTGGGAGTCAAGAAAGTTGGCAAAAAGGGGCTAAATCCTGAAGAATGAAGAAAAGTTTCCTCAATATTCTCATCAGAGTTTTTGTTACAAACAACAGAAGACAATCCTGGTTAGCTAAAGCAAAAAAAGAATTTTTGAACAATATTGCTAACTCACAAAATTATTGGCTAGAGAAATGAGTTTGGAAGAAACCAAGAGAAGCTGAGTGACTGGGACCAGAACTATGGAGTAGGAGCAGCCTAGTTAGTGTTCTACCTGGCAGGGGCCTCCTGCCACCAGTCATTGGACCCACTACAGGGAGTTCTAACTGCCCCTGCTCCTTTATGTTATGCTCCATCCTCCAAGTGGCCAAGCTTAGATCACATGTTAGGGTCAAGGAAACCAATGCAGACTAAGGATCTGACCTTTTCTTAAAACAGCACATGGTGGCAAATTCTCCAAAATTAGAAAGAAAGTGCCAATCCAGAAAGATAAAAAATGTTTATTTTACATCAGTAAATGACTGAGGGAGGACGGTTAGAGGGAGAATACCATATAGTGCCTTTGTGACTTCAAGTGGGACTAAGGGGAGAGTAGGCAGTGATAGGATATAAATCTGGAAAGCTAGGTTTGGAACACATTGTGAAGGACTTTGTATGGTGTATTTGTCTCTGCTGGCTCCCACTCCTTATCCACTTTATTGCTCTAACGATTTAAGGCAGAAGTTTGGGATTTTTTATCCTTATGCTAGAGAGACATTGTAAAATATCCATTAACTTTATGAATGGATAAATAAATTGTGGTATAGCTGTATTATGGATTATTGTTTGTTGATGGTATTAATAGCATCTAACAGGCTTTATGCTGAACATTTAATATATATTTTTTTCTAACCCTTTACCACTTCTATTTTGCAGATGAGGATACTGAGGCTCTGAGATAGTCATTCAGCTTATGCTTTGAAACCAGACTTTCTTGACTATAAGGTCTAAGCTTTCAGCTACTGCACTGTGGGACCTTCCTATTGATGAAATGCCAAATTTAGAACAACTCTGGCAGCAGTCTGGAAGATATAGTAGATTAGTGATTCACAACTAGAAGTATCACCCTCATTATCTGTGTCTTTTTAAAAACTGCAGTGCCTATATTCCATCATGGAGCTACTAGATGAAAATTTCATAGGAATGGGGCCTAGGCATAAGTATTTTGAAGTAGTTCCTTTGGTGTGCCCTGGTTGAGAATGCAGGGCATAGTGAGGAAGTCACTACATATATCCAGGGAGAGAGGGAGGACAGGACTTGAACTAAGGCAGTGACACTGACACTGAGGGGGAGAAGGTAAATTTGATATTAACTTCATTTCAAAGATAAAACTGATAAAATTTGGTGACTATGGAAAGAAGAAGGGTACCTATTAATAGGTGCCACTCTAGAGTAGGTGTTTTACATTTAAAAAACTGACAATACCAAATGCTGGACAGTATGTCAAGCAACTACAGCTCTTTCACATTGTTTATAGGCATGCAAAATGGTTCAGCCACTTTTGGAAACAGTTTGGCAGCTTCTTATATGGCTAACCATACCAATACCATATGACCCAGCAATCTCACTCTCAGATATTTGCTAAAGAAAAATGAAAACATATGTCTACGTAAAGACCTATACAGGAATGGTTTTGGAAGCTTTATTTATAGTGGCCAAAAACTGACAACAACCCAAATATCCATCAACTTTATGAATGGATAAATAAATTGTGGTATATATGTATTGTTTGACAATACAAATTAGCCACCGATAGATACAACAACATGGATGAATCTCAAAAAAATTATGCTAAGTGAAAGAAGCTAACCACAAAAGACTATATTCTTTTTGATACCATTTGTATGACAAAAATCAGATCAGTGGTTGCCAGGGACTGGGAGTGGGGGTAGGGGATTGCTGAATAGCATTCCATTGTTTAAATGTGTCACAATTTATCAAGTCACAATTTTAGTTATTATAATATGTGATAGTATATTGTTTTAATTTGCATCTCTCTATCTTGAACATCTTTTTATATGCTCATTAACCATTCCTATATCTTATTTTGTGGATTGCCTATTTATACCTCTGCCTTTTTTTTAATTGGATTGCTTATTATCTTATTATACAGTAGTAAGAGTTCTTTATATATTCTGGATGGAAGACTTGACAGATATAAATATTGTTAATACTTTCAATCAATAGGTTGCTTTTTTTTTTTTTAACAGTTTTTGAAGAGCAATTTTGATAAAGTCCAAATTGTCAGTTTTTTTCATCTTTGGTTGCTAACTTGAATTTTATGTCTGATTATAGGAAGAGGATTTGACAACTTGACTTCTGTCCATCTCGCACGGCATACTCCTACAGGAACACTGGTAACTATAAAAATTACAAATCTGGAAAACTGCAATGAAGAACGCCTGAAAGCTTTACAGGTAACACTATGAAGAAAAAGATATACAATTGGCCCTTTGTAGCCACGAGTTCTGCAGCTATGGCTTCAACCAACCACTAATAGAAAATATTTAAATATATATATATATAACAACACAAGAATATGAACAAAAATTACTATAACAACTACATACATAGCATTTACATTGTATTAGATATTATAAGTAATCTAGAGATGATTTAAAGCATGTAAGAGGATGTGTATAGGTTATGTACAAATACTATAACATTTTATATAAGGGGCTTGAGCATTCTTGGAGGGTCCTGGAACCAATCCTCCATGAATACCAAGGGACAACTGTATTTAATGTAATGTCTATTTGAGATTACATCTATAAAAAAATTTTCCCCAAAATTCATAGTTCTTCCTGTTAGGGGAAAGGTAAATTAGTTCTAATTAACATGCAGTTACAGAATTGGAAAAAATACTTGGAGACCAGATCCATTACATGAAACAGCAAATATATTCAAGATTGGTAACTACTATTCCTTCAAGTGAGTATCATATTCAAAATGCTAGTCTGGAGATTTATAACACCTCTAGTCAGTCCAATCACAAATAGTCATATAGGGAAATTAAAAAAATCAAAAGCAAACAGTTTCCTTTCCATCCAGTTAAACAAAATTAATTTCTGAGTTGGTAAACTTTGACGGAATTACATTTCAGGTATAGTACCATTTTCATTATCACTAATCATTTTTGATATAAAGGATGAAAGGATTTTGTTTTAATAGTATCCCAATTTTTAAAATATTTATGTATATTTCACAGAAAAATAAGCCTGGGAGAAATGGCACTAAAATGTTCACTGTGGTTCTCTCCATGATATGGTGTCAGAAGAGATGTTTATTTTCATATTTTTTTGTGTTTTTAGATGTTTCTATAATAAGAACATAGTGTAGTCTTTAAGAGTATGACCTCTGAAGTCAGACTTTCTAAATTCACATTCCACTTCCACTTCTTTTTATCAATTATGTGCTTTTGGACACATTTTTCTAACTTATCCCTAAGTGTCTTCTGTAAAGTGGAAATCATAATATCACATACTTCATGGAGTGTTTTGTGAGATTTAAAGAGGTAAAAGCACTAAGAACAGTGCTTAGTGCTAACAAGCTTCCTTGAGTATTAGCTGCCACTATTGTATCTTCATCATAAGGAAAAAAAGACTGTAAATGTCTTGTCTCTTGTGTGTTTATCCTAGAAAGCGGTGATTCTATCCCACTTTTTCCAGCATCCCAATATTACAACTTATTGGACAGTTTTCACTGTTGGCAGCTGGCTTTGGGTTATTTCTCCATTTATGGCCTATGGTAAGAAAACTGGTTTTTAACAAATAACTCATCATTTAATGTGTATACTATACTTATAAAGATAATTGGAATCTTAGATTTATGATGCACTACTTTTAATTTATAAATCTAATAGCTGATTCTAGATTTCATGATGTATTTCTATATCTGGTTCATGTTGAATTTTAGTATTTATAAAAAAGTAGAATGGGTTTGATGATCAGTGACATCACCATTGCTTCTCCAAGATTTCCATGTCTTGCACAATCTGACTCTTCCTTTAAGTTTCACTCCCCTCTCTCAATGGAGAGCAACTGTTACTTTGCAGGAAGAAGTCGTTTTTCACCTATACACACAATCCCTGCCCCTGTTTCAATGCATTGTAAACTTATTTCACTGTATTGTAAACATCTTTGTGTGTGCTAGTCTCCCTCACTGGATTTGTGCTTCTTCAGGTCAAGGATCATTTATATATTTTTCATTTTGGTGTCCCCAGGTGCTCACATAGTACTTAGCACAAAGTAATGTTCAATAAGTATGTTGAATAAATAAATGAATGGATTCTAGAGCTTTGATTTTTAGGACAGCTTTTGTGAATTGCTTCTGGATTAAAATATATATATATGCATACATACATATACAGTATGTATTTTTATCCAATAATATTGAAAAATTGTTTTAATTCTCTTTTCTAATCTCTAGAGTAGCATTAGAAAAAAATCTTTTAAAGATTCCTGAAGGGAAATCACATTTGCATGGGAAAGGGTTAAAGTCCAAGTGACAGATATCTGTGTGTTCATGGTTGAAAAGAACATTAAAACATTACTGAGAGTAAAATCACTTTCAGTGTCCATCTAAGGATTTCAGGGTTTTCTTTCAGGTTCAGCAAGCCAGCTCTTGAGGACCTACTTTCCTGAAGGAATGAGTGAAGCTTTAATAAGAAATATTCTCTTTGGAGCAGTGAGAGGGTTGAACTATCTGCATCAAAATGGCTGTATTCATAGGTATTTACTTATTTGTATTTTACAAAATGAAAGAATTTTAATGGAAGAAATCTGTTAGGGAGCTTTTAGGAAGGAGCAGTTAAGTGTTAGAAAGGAGGGATAGGAAACTTATAAATGAAAATTGAGGGAGAAGGGGCTGATAGATGCAGTGGATGCTTACATCTTACGACCATTTACCAAACATGTTCAGACTGCATGCTCTGTGCCAGGCACTGTGCTTGGTGCTGGTGTGGAGCACCTGCCCTCAGGGAGCTCACAGTCTCAGTCTGATGAAGGACATAAGAACCTATATGTTTGGGGGATAAACTATAAGGAGTGGGATCCTAATTGGCTGGGGCTTTTGAGGTTTTTTTCAAAGCAAACTAAGAGCTTCTTTATCTGCTTTTTTAGCTTGTATCACATTTACATCATGTACAACTTATAATTAAATCTTTCTTTGATTTCTTAAATATTTTGCAGCACCTTGAGATGATCATACTAAATATCAGTTCTCTTGTTATCAAACAGTAGATGTGAAAGTAATTGACTGAAGGCAAAACAGTGCCATTCTGAGATATGCTAGGACTTTGTTGTGTCTTTTAATTAAGTTACTTTTAAATAAGTTTGCTTTCTTATTGTTTGTTTCAAACCCCTTAAAGTATTTTGTACTATTTGTTGTTTTTTTTAGCTGCATTCTTGTTAACTAAGGATTCTAACACACTGTAGTCTAATTAATTGAGATTTTATTACACCTATCAGACTATTGGCCATCCTACTCTGTTAGTTTCCAAATTCAGTGTTTTAGATGCAAAACAATGCACTTTTATAATTTATCTGATAATTAAAGGGAATTATTGTGTCATGTTTATAAATGATGTTAAACTGTGAGAGGCTTTTATTTTATTTATTTTAGTTTAGTTTTGAGACAGGGTCTTGCTCTGTCACCCAGGCTGGAGTGCAGTGGCATGATCATAGCTCACTGTAACCTTGAACTCCTGGGCTCAAGCCATCCTCCTGCCTCAGCCTACTGAGTAGCTGGGACTACAGTGTGTGTGCACCATGTGCAGGCATGTGCACCATGCCTGGCTAATTTTTCTGTTTTTTATAGAGACAAGGTCTTGCTGTGTTCCCCAGGCTGGTCTTGAACTCCTGGCCTCAAGTGACCCTCCTGCCTCAGTTTCCCAAAGCTCTGGGATTACAAACATAAGCCACTGTGCCTTGTCTACACTTAACCTTAAATTATAACCTTATGCTTCAAATGTTATTTAATTGATGTTTTTAGATTTTCCTTAGGTGTTTTATAGTAGCATCCTAAAATAGTGAAATTAATAATTTGATTCCATTCCTTGTTTGAAAAAAATATTGTCAATTCCAAATATGTAGCTATCATTTATATCTTTCCTTATTCTAGTGCTATATTAAATAGCTGAAAGAATTCCTAAGTCCCTGTATATAGAGTAGTGTATATCATATACTGCTTTTTTATAAAGGGTATTCAATTTCCAAGAGAATACTTGGATTTGTTCTGACCAGATTTTTATTCTTTCTTCATCGGCCAGTTTCCTAGTATTTAGGATTGTTTCTTTTTGTTCTAGGAATTTTAAAGCCAGCCATATCCTCATTTCTGGTGATGGCCTGGTGACCCTCTCTGGCCTTTCCCATCTGCATAGTTTGATTAAGCACGGACAGAGGCATAGGGCTGTGTATGATTTCCCACAGTTCAGCACATCAGTGCAGCCGTGGCTGAGTCCAGAACTACTGAGACAGGTCAGGTGTGGCCGTTTCATTGGGTTGTCTGCGTCTTGAGTGTCTTCTGAGTTTGACTAAAAGACATTTGTATCCTTGTATTTGGACTGGTGAATGGCTTACTGCAAAACTTTTTTTCCCTCATTCTTGTCAAAATTATGTTAGGAATTTAAAATTATATACTATATATCAGGTATACCTTGATTTCTTGCTTATAGGTTTTTTTCCCATTATTGTTCACCATCCTTTATCAAAAGAACACATATATGCAACTTTCTGTTAAGTTATTTCCACTAAAGGACTTGAAATTAATTGTGTTCTACAGGATTTACATGGGTATAATGTGAAGTCAGATATTTACAGTGTTGGGATTACAGCATGTGAATTAGCCAGTGGGAAGGTGCCTTTCCAGAACATGCACAGTACTCAGGTAAGTGCCACTTAAATCCCTGAACTACTTGCCTTTCATAAGATCTCTTACATTCTATATAATCTCTGTTAAACATGTTTGCTGTAGACTCTTAGGAGTTTTATTGTTATTACTGTTATTTTAATATTTTGCCTAAAACGGGTTGAAGGAAATTTTTCTTTCTTTTAGATGCTGTTACAGAAACTGAAAGGTCCTCCTTACAGCCCACTGGATATCAGTATTTTCCCTCAATCAGAATCCAGAATGAAAAGTTCCCGATCAGGTGTAGACTCTGGGATTGGAGAAAGTGTACTTGTCTCCAGTGGAACTCACACAGTAAATAGTGACCGATTACATACACCATCCTCGAAAACCTTCTCTCCTGCCTTCTTTAGCTTGGTACAGCTCTGTTTGCAACAAGATCCTGAGAAAAGGTATGATATTTGTGATACTGCCCTTCCCATAAAATTCATCTTTGATCAATATTTTGATCAAAAATTACGGTCTAATGTAGAAAATATAAATGCTAAGAACAAGTAGAGGCAATAAACTAATGGGAACAATCCTGGATTCAAAGTCAGAAGAGATGGGCTCCAGTCTCAGCCGTACCATTTCCTAGCCAAGTCACCTTGTAAAAATCAGTTACTCTTTCTGAATGTTAATCCCTGCCTTTATGTTAAGACATTTTGGAAACTTCCAAGTAGCATAAAAATGTAAGTTGCTGCAACTATACTAATCTAAATTATTGTCATAGGTAACAATATTTTACCATTAGTATTTTGGAAACAAGATGTGTGTGTCTTATTTATTTTTTTAGCCCCTTAGTGCCTGGCATAGTTCCTTATAAATAGAATGTATCTAGTAAATGTTAAGTATGGATTATTTGAAAGTTACCTCTAGAATTAATTCTTCCCATTAGTCAAGGTGGGGGCTAAGAATTGGGCTTCTAACATATATTCTTTTTCTTTTTAATTTTTTTAATATTGGGATTTATAACTCTAAACCTAATTTTTAATATATTTATATACCTAAAATCTACATTCTAATATGAGATTCTTTTTTATAACTTCTTTTAAAAAATTTCAGGCCATCAGCAAGCAGTTTATTGTCTCATGTTTTCTTCAAACAGGTGAGCAGATCTATCATCTGTTGTCTAGATGTTTTTAAGCACTATTAAAAGGTCACTTCATTTTGTTGGCTTGATGGGATACTTTGGTTACCAAGATTCTTACTAATAACTTTCTTACAAAATAAAGTGAAAAACAAAAACAAAAAACTTTTCTAGTAGAATTATAAACTTTCTAAAATATTTTCATTCTGTAAAACAAAATGAGTAAAAACAAACTCGACTATTGTCATAGGTTACTATATATGCCCAGTGTATGTTGATTAATTTAGAGACATTTTCTATATTGGCTAGAAATGATGAAAGAGTAAAATAATTCTGATAAAAATCAGTTCATTTGGCTCTTCCTGTTTTCAGATGACCATAATGAAAGGCATTTTTAGGGAAAATACTCAAAAACAATTTTAAATACTTTCAACATGATTTCTTTAAAAATTATTTATCACTAACAAAACTGATGCATTGAATTTATGTACCAACAGCCTTACTTTGAGTTTCTTTAACAGATGAAAGAAGAAAGCCAGGATTCAATACTTTCACTGTTGCCTCCTGCTTATAACAAGCCATCAGTATCACTGCCTCCAGTGTTACCTTGGACTGAACCAGAATGTGATTTTCCTGATGAAAAAGACTCAATCTGGGAATTCTAGGGCTGCCAAATCATTTTATGTCCTATATACTTGACATTTTCTCCTTGCTGCTTTTTCTTCTGTATTGTTAGGTACAAATACCAGAATTATACTTGAAAATACAGTTGGTGCACTGGAGAATTATTTAAAACCACTCTGTTTAAAGGGGCATGAGTTTGTAGCCCATCTGTTTGGCTCAGAGTGCTATCAGAACTCCAGGGAAACATTAGATTTATTGATCTAGCCACAGTTAGTGTCATCTGTTCTTGACTTTTTTTCCCCCTGAGATGTGACTAACTCCTCTCTTGATCTCTTGATATAATTTTTGAGCCAGTTAATATTTTTTGCATTTTGCTGTCCTCTGGGGATGAGCCCTCAGAAGACAGTACTTCTAAGTACATCTTTTTCTTCCAGATTCTCTAGTCTCTTTGATCAGCTATTATTAAACCAGTGGGCTAGTTTATCCTGGCATCAGACCCTTTTTTGGTAGAAGGGAAAATGTTTATACTTTCCCTTTTTCTTCTGTTAATACGGTAACAGCAAACCAAGCCTCATTAAATGATTCACTTGAAATATATAAAGAAGTTGTAATTTGCTTTTTGTTTAAAAAAAAGAGGGGGCTAAATAACACTTTTCTACCTGTGTAAATTATAAATCCTAAATTCATGCACCCTGTGGGAGCTCAATAAAGATTTATTGAATTGAGTTTATGTTTTTATTTTGTGTTGCTTGACAAAGCTAAAATGCAGATTCTAATTTGTTCTGCCAAGAAAAGTCCTTTCTCAAACAGATTTATTTACATACCCTAGAGAATTGAATACAGCCATTTGAGTCAATGGAGGTAGAAGGCCTTCTGGCCCTTGATATGATTATTGCTCCTGTAGGGGGGATAACATATGAGAACATAGAGGTCTTAATTAACGATATTTCCTTACTAGCAAA
This sequence comes from Cheirogaleus major, assembly GCA_963574435.1. Classification (NCBI taxonomy): domain Eukaryota; kingdom Metazoa; phylum Chordata; class Mammalia; order Primates; family Cheirogaleidae; genus Cheirogaleus; species Cheirogaleus major. Next base: position 12,203 of record CAUYPO010092760.1, read on the forward strand.
AGAGAGATGCTGTGTCTCAAAAAGAGTATGTAGTTTGAGCTATGGTAAATTGGGGCCTCGGTTGATTTTCTTAATCTATACAATCTTATTTACAATACATTAAAAATTATCTTAAAATTATTATTTTGACTAAAAAATTAAACCCAAAAGATAATATACGAATAGGCAATTTTAAAAAATTCTTTTTATTTTTATTGGCTAGACCCCCTCAAAAATGAATGTTTGAGTTACTCCAACAGTTAAGGCACCAGGACCCACCAAGGTGAAAGAATTTAGAATGGACAGTAGAGGAGGGAGAGGATGAGGCCCAAGTGAGGCCCTGAGAGCAGGTGCAGTGGTGGGGGCTGTGTTCATCCCACTCACCTCCCCCTTCTGAATTTCCCCTCAGCGAGCGAGGCCCATAGGAACCTTAGAGGTTCTCCTGAATATGTGTGGTGCAAAAGGTGGACCATGGAGGCCAGGAAATGGTGCTTCTCAGATTTCCTACTGTGGGTGTATCAGGGTACTCCAGAGAAACAACCAACAGAATGTATGTGCATGTGCATATATTAATATAATATGGACAGATTTATTATAAGGAATTGGCTCATGCAATTCTGAAGGCTGATAAGTCCGAAGATCTGCCAGGTGAGTCAGCAAGCTAGAGACCCACGAAAGCCGATAGTATAGTTGTAGTCCACGGGCTATCAGACTCAAGGTCCAGGAAAAGTCTGTGTTTCACTTTGAGTCAAAAGGCAGGGAAAAGCCAGTGTCCCAGTGCAAAGGTAGTCAGGCAGAAGGAATTCTCTCATACTTTGGGGGAGGTTTAGCATTTTTTGTTCTTTCCATTTCTTCAGTTGATTGGATGAGGTCCACCCACATTAGGGAGGGCAATCTGCTTTACTCAGCCTACCGATTTACATGTTAGTCTATCCAGAAACACCCTCACAGAAACACTCAGAGTAATGTTTGACCAAGTATCTGGGTACCCTGTTGTCCAGTACAGTTGACATAAAATTAACCACCACAGTGGGTATTGTAATTGACTGATAGCCTCACCCTTTGAGTGAGTGCCTTCTTAAAATTTGTACCTTAGGCACCCTGCTTGCCATGCTAGTTTTCTATAGCTGCTGTAACAAATTGCCACAAACTTAGTGGCTTAACACAAATTTATTATTTTGCATTTCTACTTCAGACATTCAAAATGGGTCTCACTGGGCTAAAATCAAAGTGTTGGCTGGGGTGTTTTCCTTTTGGAGGCTCTAGGTGGGAATCCATTTTCCTGGCCTCCCCAGCTGGTAGGGGCTCTTCATGCTCCTTGGCTCATGACCCTCTTTGTCCACCTTCAAAGTCAACAATGTTGGACTGAGTCCTCACACTGCCATTTCTCTGGTTCTCTCTTCCAATTTCCTCTTCTACTTTTCACAGAGCCTTGTGATTACATCAGGTACAGCCAGATAAGCCAGGGTAATCTCCCCGTCTGTAGTCAGTTGATAGCAACCTTAATTCCCCTTAGCCATGTAACATAACGTTTTCACAGGTTCTGGGGCATAGGATGTAGGCATCTTTAGGAGAAGTGAGGACATTATTCTGCCTACCATACCTACCTCATCCGTGTCCTAGTCCCTGGGAGACAATGGCCTTTTGTGATTAATGGCTTTGAATGGAGCACTCCCCATCAGCCCGGCTGTAATTTACTTATCATGGCATAGCTGTCTAAGACACCTCCTATTCACTTTTTTTTCCTCCCTCTTTTCCACAGTGGTCAGCCCTACATCATGGTTGACAGCTATCCAAGCCATCTCCAACTCCCTTCCCATTTTCCCTCACAGGATTTTCTCCCCCCAAAAATCTTTTGCATGTAGTATTAGTTTCCTATCACTGCTGAAACAAATTACCACAAATTTAGTGGCTTAATACAACATAAATTTATTATCTTGTAGTTCTGGAGGTCAGAAGTTTAAAATGGGTTGGCAGGGCTATGTTCCTTCTGGAGAATGTAGGTGAGAATCTGATTTCCCGATTTTAGAGGCTTCCTGCCTTCCTGCGCTTCTTGGCAAAGCTTTACTCTAACTTCTACTTCTCTGTCTCCTTCTGGTCATGTCTCCTTCTCTGACACTGACCTTTGTGATTATATTATGCCCATCCAGATAACCCAGGACAATCTTCTTACCTCAAGATCCTTAATTCAATCACAGTTGCAAAAGACTTCATCACATAAAGTAACATTCACAGGTGCCTGGGATTAGGATGTGGATATATTTGGGGACCATTCTAACTACCACGTGTCTAATCTCATTTTGGTGTCTACTTTTTGATGGACTCAAACTAGCACAGTCACTTTAGTTAAAAATGGTTCTAAGGTTCATAAACAAAAACACATTTACATCAAGTGTGTTTATTTTTCATTTTAATCAAAACAAAATGGTTCTAACAAGATGAAGTTTGGTTGCTGATTTCTATCACACAAAAAGAGAGATCTCCAAACCATTTTGTTGATGGTGAAATGATATTCTGATGGTTGGCCTCACATATCAGTCTGACCTGTTTAACATTTGGATAATATCACAAATGAGCCAACATTTTTCAATATCCTGTTTTAATCTTTTTTTTGGCTGCATTTTACGCATTTCATAATCTGGAGTTGTATAATTTATATGAACTAAGCCTGCTGAAACCATTCGAGGACTTGAAAATTTTCCAGTGCAGTTTTCTTGTCGTTTGTTAACCTCCGGTGCAGTATATGGTCTTGCAGAGCGTTTTGTATGATTATGGCTATCATCTGGGCTCTTTCTTAAAAGCCTTGTTCTTGATTTTACTTTTTTAAGATGATTAAATGAAGTCACATTTAAATCCTCGAGTTTATCCGAACAATCCTAAATATTAAAAGATCAGATTGGTAAGTTAGGTTTCTTAGAAGTAGATTTTAAATTTATAAGGACTAAAATTTGTAATAGCAACAGTTAAAGAATGAAAGCAACAAATGTCTCTTAGGCAGTCCCCAAATTCAAACTCTACACTTAATGCCTCCCTAGATACTTCCTTAAAAACCATGCTTTTAAAAAGTCTTACTGTCTCAAAGTATGTTATTTCAAAAGAGATGGAAGCTATGGAGCTGAAAACCAGAAAAATTTAAGGGAGCTGTCCTTAGGGGTCAGACTCCTACCAAAAGCTGGCCAATCTACTTAGTAATTCCTCTCAACCAAAATATCTCTCCTCTAACCCCAAATATAAATTATGAACTCTTATATTTTACTTTTTATATCACCCAGACTTTGATCTTTCATTCTTTAAAAATTAATTTAATAAATATAGGCTGCCTACGGTGGCTCATGCCTGTAATCCTAGCACTCTTGTAGGTCAAGGCAAGAGGATCACTTGAGCTCAGGAGTTCAAGACCAGCCTCAACAACAGCGAGACCCCATCTCAACTAAAAATAGAAAAAATTAGCTGGGTATGGTGGGTGGGTGCCTGTAGTCCCAACTACTCGGGAGGCTGAGGCAGGAGGATTGCTTGAGCCAGGAGTTTGAGGTTGCAGTGAGCTATGATGATGCCACTACACTCTAGCCCAAGTGACAGAG
>CAUYPO010092765.1:0-26763 GCA_963574435.1 Cheirogaleus major
GGAATCCTCCCCAACTCATTCTATGAAGCCGGTATCACCTTGATACAAAAGCTAGAAAAGGGCACAACAAAGAAAGAAAACTACAGACCAATATCCCTTATGAATGTAGATGCAAAAATCCTCAATAAAATACTAGCAAACTGAATTCAATGGCACATCAAAAAAATAATCCACCAGGACCAAATGGGCTTTATCCCAGGGATGCAAGGATGGTTCAATATACAGAAATCAATAAATGTGATTCATCACATAAACAGAAGCAAAAACAAAGACCATATGATCATCTCAATAGATAAAGAAAAATCATTCAACAAAATTCAGCAAGCTTTCATGATAAAAAACCCTCAACAAACCAGGCATAGAAGAAAGATATGTCAAAATTATAAAAGCCATACATGACAAATCCACAGGCAACATCATACTGAATGGGGAAAAGTTGAAAGCATTTCCACTAAGAATAAGACAAGGGTGCCCCATTGTTACCACTTCTATTCAACTGGAACCATGAAATGACAAAAGGAGCACACACCACTCATACTCTGATCACTGTTTATCAGGCTAAACTTTTTTAATTTTCTCCTAGAAGTACTAATTTTTTTGACTGTTAACTACCTTCACAAATAATAAACTGTAAATTACTGCAATTTTTTATTACAATGAGGCTGGGGGACCTCTCCATGCCTGAAAGGCAAAGGGGGCACTCCCTGTGCCTTCTTCCCTGGCTTTCTTCATCAATAACTCCAAATGAGAATGTTCCCACTGCAAGGAGGGTCTGAGATTTCTTGCTTGAATATGAGAGTGGGCATTTCCTGCACCTCCTTCTCTGGCTTGCTCCAGTGATAATCCTAGCCCCACAATCTCTCCATGGGAAGAGGTTGGAGGACTATCCAGCAAGAACAGAAGGAATGGCATCCCTTATTCCCTTTCCCCCAGCTTTCTCTAGAGATAAAATCCTGAAATCTCTTATTGAGAGGAGTCTGAGGATCTCTCCATGCCTAAAAGGGAAAGTGGGTGCTCCCTGGCTTGCTACAGTGATTGAAAACTCTAGACCAAAAGTCTCCCCCTACTAGGAGGATGTGAGACTTCTGCTTGCTCAAACAGGAGAGTGTGAACTCCCTGCACCTTCTTCCCTGGTTTGCTCCAGCAATAAGTACAAATCTGCAGACTCTCTCTGAAAATAGTTTCTGCATGCCCCAACTTTTACAGCCTTCACCCAAGGGACTGAATCCCTAGCTTTGAGAGTCGACAGAGAACTTCTGAGTCTCCTAGACCACAGAGAACAAAAAGGAGACTTTTAAACTTGCAACCATTCAACAGCTATCTCTCCAGGTTCAAAGTGAGTAGTCTGATTGAAAGAACAGGCATTTGCCTCAGACCCTCCCCTTGGTGTAGGGCAGAATGAGTGGAAGATAAACTCTGACTCTCAGCTTCTCTGTAAACAAAGAAGAAACTAATCTAACATCCTGACCTCCATCTCCATCCCAAGGAACTGGTTTCTATCCCACATCTCTCAAAACAATAGCATGACTTGACACTCTTTAATTTCTTGGAGGCCACTTAGAAAAAAAAAACAAAAACAGCAGGTTGGACAAGCATACAGAGGCATCTAGAATCTCTGGCCAGGCTGACTAAGGAGGAGATCTCCTACAAGAGACCAGTCTAACAAGACTGGGGAAGGTAGTTCCTCTGTCTAACACACAGAAACCAACACAAGGAGTCAAGGAAAATAAAGAAACAAGGAGATATGCTCCAAATAAAAGAACAAGAGAAATCTCCAGAAGCTGATTCTAGTGAAATAGAGATATATGATTTACCTGACAGGGAATTTAAAAGGACAGTCATAAAAATGCTCACCAAGGTAAGGAGAGCAATGCATGAACAAACTGAGAACTTCAATAGAAAGATAGAAAAGTTTAGGAAGTAGCAAACAAATCATCAAACTGAAGATTACAGTAACTGAACTCAAAAATGCAATAGAGGGGTTCAACAGCTGACTAAACCAAACAAAAGAAAGAATTAGTGAATTTGAAGACAGATTATTGGAAATCATCCAATCTGAGGAGTAAAAAAAAAAGAATGAAAAAGACAGCTTAAGGGACTATGGAACACCATCAGGTGGAAAAATATGTGCATTATCGTAGTACCACAAGGAGAGGAGAGAGAGAGAAAGAGACAGAAAACACATTCAAAGAAATAATGGCAATATAAGAATGGACCCAGCCTCCCCAGGATGATGTCTTAAATCAAGGGGAAAGGAGTTTGGGCTAAGTCCTCATATCCTTATAAACAGTAAGCATGGATTGGCCTCAAAACATACTATTTTGAGGGTGAATACCTATGGTGTCAAAAGAATAATCACTCCTTTTGCTTCATTTTGCTTCTACCTCCATCTGCAATGCCTTTACCCTCAGAAATATTATTTAGGTTCAGAAATGGGAAGCAACTTTATAAAGCTCCCCTCTTCTTTTCCACCTTCACTGCCTGCCAAACTGGTAAGTTTCATGAGGTCTCTGTATGACCCCTACACACGGATGCATTACTCTGAGAGATACCCAGCACTACCCTGCCTAGACCTCTTTTCTTATCCATATCTTAGTTTATCTTTTCATAGCAATGAAATAATCAGGAATGGAGCAAGATTTCATGTAAGGGTATCTAGCGCAGCATTCACTTATAATAGTAAAACCCAGAAACATCATATACATTCCTCAATGGGAGAATGGCTAATTAATTATAGCACTTCCATAACATGGAACACTAAATAGGCTTTAAATAAACATGGTTAATGGCATGGAAAAATACTCCTAATATAATGGTATGTGGCAAAAAGCAGATACAAACATGACAAACCAGTCATGAAACTATATGCATAAATTTATATATATAAATGACTAGAAAAAAATAAATCCAAGGTTAATAATAGTTAACTCTCAATAATATAATTTTGAGAGTTTTTTTCTTGTTCACATTTATTATATTTTTCAAAATACAGTATTTTATAATTATAAAAAATCAGCACATATCGAGAGGGTATGTGTATATCAGTCTTGGTTTATGATAGGAAAATACACATCTCAATACGTCAGTGGTTCTTAAACTTCACTGTGCACCACAATCTCCTGGAGGGCTTGTTAAAATACAGATTGCTGGATACTGTCACCAGAATTTTTGATTCAGTAGCCTGGTATGGGGTCCATGAATTTGCATTTCTAGCAGATTCTCAAATGATGATGATGCTGGTATAAGACCATTCTTTGAGAACCATTACCCTAGGTATTTCAGGTAGAAAGGTTTAATTTTAAGCAAAGCTGGAAGAGAATAAATGTGAGAAAAGTTGTTGGCTATGCTAAGGGAAGGTAACTTAGAGCAGCTGCTACTAGATATCAAGTTAGACTGCTACAGCCATGATTCAAAGATCATGAAGTTGCTACTAATATCCCGGTGTCAGGAAACTACAGGAAACTTTTGCTGGTTTCATAGCTGCCTCTTGATCCTGAAGTTGTGACTGACAGTAGAACATGGAGTCTGCTGCAAAAGCTCACCTCTGCTGCAGCCCATATATCTGCCATGCCTCTCTCTTCAAGAGGAAGGAGAGCTCCTTCTCTGCCTTCCTGGGATCAAGAAAGTCTGCGAAATAGAATTTCCAGGCTTCCAGCTCCTGAGATACAAAGGAGAGTATAAATGCAATTGGGAATGAATGCTGATTGACAAGAAACAATATCCAGCAGAGAGGAAAGAGAAGAAACAAGGAGGAAAAGGAAGAGAAGAGAGAGAGGGAGAGAGAGAGGAAAGAAGTGGAAGTGCCTATCACACATGGGTGCAGAATTAAGTGAACTCACTAGTTATGGGATGGGAATTGGCAGTAGCATAAATGGGGGTAGGGTGGAGACAGGGAAGGAGTGAATGGTTGCATCAGACTAACAGCACATAAGGGATTCTAGTTGCACAGCCAAAGAGGTGTGCTGGAATCAGACCCAAAATATGTTAACAGAGAGACCGACGTTATCTTGGACCAGGACAAGACAGAAATTCTGACTTGAAGTCTGTGATTGGAATCACAAAATTTTGTGATTCTTCCTGCCGAATTTCCATCCTATGCCTAAAGCAATTCAGTTTAGGTGAGTAGATAAAAAGTGCTCTTAAAACTGTAAAACACTATATAAATGTAAAGAACCATCATCTTTCTTTTTTATTTTAAGGTGGCCATCTAACTACTGAGTGATCTGAAGCGCAGGGACTGGGCTTCTTCCTAAAAGCCTCTGAGAAGCTGAAGAAGGCAGTGGAAGGAAGGGTTCCCTGGCCTCCTCCTCCATCACTCGCGGTCCCCTCCATGGACGAGTCTTGCTTTGCTGCACAATCACCCTTGGGAGCTGTGCCATGCTACGGGCCGACTGCAGTTGCGAATGCAATTGACGGGCAGTGCAAACTGCTGCTCTCTCATCTTCCCACAGAGCAGCCCACTGAAGTGATGAGTGTCCACATGGATGAGCAGGAAGCTTCAGGTCGGGATTCCTGGGGCAGCTTGGGGGCCAGGGGCCGTATTCTGAGAAGCATGGGTGATGGAGCAGGTGGAACATTTCCTTACATTATTGAGCAAGAAGAGGCTCGGGGAGGATGGCAGTGGGGTCTCAGGTGCATTCTTCTCAGGTGCATGGTGGAGACCCATTCTCTCCATGGTGCCTATTTTCTGTTCTCTCCAACATCCGTGATTCAGCCTGATCCCCACTTTCGAAGCCAGAGGTGCTGCTGAAGCTACACCGGGGCCTCCTCTGCAATGTGGAGGAGGTAATGTAATGGTAATGACCGAAGAGGACCTTTAGGAGCAGAGTCAATCGCCTGGGGCCCATGGCAGTCTCCTGCCTCTCCTGCAGCGGTCCTCGCCCATGTGGTATCACTGAAACATTAAAGCCCCCTTACAGGCTTTCTCCAGGCAAGGCAGCTCCCCAGCCTGCCAGGGTGTCCTCAGAAATTGACCCTTCCTCTCACACCCTGCCTTGCTGTTGTCCTTTGCTTTGCTTCATTTTGTTTCCTGAATGGCCTTTGCTGGCATCCAGCAGTAGACCTAGGCTCCTCTCCACCCCTCCCTTTCCTCTCCCCTGCCCCAAGCCTGCAAACAAGGACCATATCTGGCATTCTACCTACCCTCTGCCCAAGGTCAAGGTGCTGATGGGGTCTTAGGATCTGCCCCATCTTAACCCCCTTGCCTTCCCCAGCTGAGGGGGCAAGGTAGGCTGGGTACTGCTGAGAAGGCCCAGGTTTCTGCTGCTTGCTACATTCTCTTTATTCTCTGATTCTTGTCAATAGCCTGTGGACTCTGGATTGGCCTTTCCCCACAGGAAAGTGGTAGCAAGTGCAACTCAGGTATGAACGTTGGGAAGGAAAAGCCACAGCAAGCTTTTCAGACCTCTTTCGGTCCCACCACCACATCCCTCATGCCCATTCTCCTCTGGAGTCAGAGCCAAAACTCCAACATCTACCAATCCCCTCTCTTGCTTTGCTTAGTCCCTCTGGGATGTCACAGGTGCTTGTGGCAGTTGAGCATAGACTCGGGGGCTGCCTTTGGGCCATAGGACTCCGTATGAAAGTATCTATTTCTACTGAACTTGCAATCCCACTCACTCAAGGCAACGACTGACCGTTGATGTTGCTCAGAGGAGACTTTGCCCTTTCCTGCCTGCCCTTGAAGCGGGAAGCCTCCCATCTTGCACATCCATTTAGTGGCCAAACTGTATTGGACATCACACATGATTGATCAGATGCAAACTAGGAGGGAAACATTCTGCTAGCTTTTCCCTGTCCCGTGATCTTGTAGAAACAGACATTTCCTGAAGCAAGTGGGAACATTTTCCTTCCTGAAGTAGTGGGGTTGCTGTCTTTCTCACCCGGACACCCGGAGGGTTTTCTAGAGCTGGGTTTGTTTTTTTGGTTTTTTTCTAGGCAACAGCATTCACGGCAGGTCGCACAGAGTTTGAAAAGGCTACAGGGTAATATACCATCTATCTATCTAGACATTTAAAGGGCATTTTTAAAATGCCAAATGTCCATGTTTTGTCTGATGAGTGAGCTTCTGTGCTTCGATTCCAGAGGGCTCCTGTGGACGCCACCAGCACATAGAATGGAAAATGTGGGTATTCCGCACTTGTTTTACTGCAAGAAGATCTGGGCTGATGTGGCTGACCAATTTACAACCTGTCTCCAATTTATCTGCGTTTGAGAAACTGATCATGGACAGCTGAGTGGAATGCTGCTGCAGTATGACGTGCTCCAAGGAAGAGCAGCCAGTGGATGAGAGGGGCTCTTGCAGCAAACAGCTCTGGGGGAAACTCAAGAATGGAAAAGAAGTTTTCTGCTGAACGAGGCTCTTACTTCTCATTTGCAGTGGGTTAAGCTGTTTCCAGGATGCCATTTGCCATTTCTGATAATGCATGTGTTTTGTTATATTATCCCAACATTTGGCAAATGGTTTCCAAGTCCAAACATTTGGTATTATTTTACGCTAGGTGAATGTGGAGCTCCAGGCAGACTCAGGCGTGTTCAGAAAGCTGGCTGTTGAGAGTGCTGTAATTTGTCTGGGTCTTTTTATTCAGCAGTCAGGCTGTCCTTGAAATGCTTAATTCATAAAGAGGAAGAGCTGCTGTTTGTTTTAGGAGCTCACAGTCCAAAAGAGAAGCAAGGGTTGAAAAAAGGCACGTTGTCTCTCTTGCCAAAGACCGAGGGATCTCCTAGCTTGGTTTCTCCCAGGTTGCTCCAAATTTGGCCTGATAAGTTGTCATACAAATTTTGATAAGTATTTACTGATTTCCAGAGATACAAACTAGCCATAGATATATAACTAAGAGAAATGACTATACATAACAGACTAGAGAACTGAAGTATGTAAACAGGGTGCCATGAGAAATAGTGTCAAATATTTTAATCAGGCATGTAATTAACCAAAACTGTTGACTGAATTGATCAATCATTTTTTCAAAAATATTAATTGGGCATCTCCAGCACCATGCTAGGTGCTGGGAATACATCAATGAATAAGACACTAGCCCTGCCCTCGGGGAGGGCACAGTGCATTTGGAGAATTCTAGAAGTAAATTAATGATTACAGGACACAAAGATAAGCGTCCTGATGGGAAAGTCCAGGGGGATGTGGGAGCACAAAGAAGGGGCCCCTAACTCTGTGGGAAGAAGAGGAAGAGCAGACTCAGAGAAAACTTCCCAGGCCCGAGAGTATCTCCTGAGTACTGAAGGGCAGACGATATGCAGTTGATGGGCTAGGAATGCTGTCGATTAGGTTCATGACCCTCTCTGATGCAAAGAATTAACTGGAAGCAGAAGATGAGCACAGAACGAGGACTTTCATGTTATTGGAATTCAGGATTCAGCAGGTGCCCAGAGGATTTGATGCGGGTCCTAGAGTATTGGAAAGGTTCGTCCAAGTAGGTAAAAGAGGGGGAGGCTCTCTATGCAGGAAAAAATGCCATTTACAGGAACAAGAAAGGACTAAGATGCTCATAGGTCAATAAGTGGAACATTTATTCAATAAATGCTTATTGGCAAGCACAGGGTTTTGTAGGAAAAACAAAGTAGTCTATGACACGCTTCCACCCACAAGAGCAGGGGTCAGCAAACTTTTCTGTAACAGGTCATCTAGGAAACATGTTAGCCTTTGTGGATCATACAGAATTGGTCCACAGGCCATGGTTTGCCAGCCTCTGCTCTAGAGACTTACACTCTTATTGGGAACACGAGATAGATACATAAAAAATTTATAGAACAAACGACTTTGCCTGCAGTCCTGGAAGAGAAGTTCAGTAACAAGGCCTGGGGTCAGATTGTAAAGAGCTTTGAATGCCAGACTCAGTGTTTGGTTGTCATCTTGTAAGTAGTGAGGAATCATTGATGGTTTTGAACAAAGGATTGTTTTTTGCAAGATCAGTTTTGCAACTAGGTGCAGAATGGATGAAAGCATAGAGGGCCCGGAGGCAGGGAAACTGGTGAGAATTCTGTAGTGGTCCTCAAAGCATCAAGTGAGCACTCAGATTCTGCAGCTCGTGGGGAAATGGAGTGGGAAACACAAGAGTGAGAGACATTTCACATAGTCTGAAGATTGTGTCTGAGGCCTGAAGGAAAGAACGGAATCAAAGATAATTCCACAGTGACAAATCTGGGTGGCTAAATGGTGGTACTGGTGGTACTGGATGAATAGATTCAAAAAGTTAGGAAGGAAAGTGATTTGAAGGGACAGATTTGCTTGGCTTAATGCATATTAGGTTTGAATGGAGAATGGTAAATCCACATGAATCTGCTGATCTAAAATACCAGGAGGGAAGTTCATAAATGTGTCCAGGACTGCAAAAGTAGAACTGTGGGTCATTCATGAAGAATCGGTAGCAATAATGGTTAGAAAGATAATAGCAATGGGCACTAATGGAGAGCCACTGTTACACAGGTATTAGACGTTTTACATGTGCAATCTCCTTCAGTCACCCCTACACCCTCGGAGGTATAAATTGTTGTCCTCATTTTGCAGTTATGGAGGCTGAGCCTTAGAGAGGTTAAGCGATTTGCCCAGAGTCACGCAGTTAGCAAGGTGCCGTGTCTGTCTGCCTCACAAGGCTGTGCTCGCAGCATCAAACTGCACTGCGTGCTGGTTAGAAGGGGGTTTCTTCCCTGCATGCAGAGGCTTTCTTCTCCACTAGCCTGTCAAACTCACAGCCTGTGTTCACGCTTGGTTTCTCAATGTATATGGAAAAATACCCTCTTTCTTTTCTAAATTAACCAGACACCCACATGGCCACTGCTCACATACTGACTCAACCCCTGCAGGTCTGACTTCTCTCTTGGAGGCTTCTTCATTCACCCTCTTCTGCCAGAGAAAAGACCTAGGGACAAACAGAGTGGCATCATCTACACACCTGTTCTAGTTGAGGTCACTAGGTTCCCCTGGTCAGTCCCTTGCTCACAGGCTTAGCATCTAGACTTCACCACCATGACCTCTTCCCCCCTTACCTGCTCTGGCAGCAGGGACAACTGGCACCTTGCCTGTGTTCCTTCGTGTCATAGCTCCCAGTGGTAGATGGCAAAAATGGCCACAGCCCTCCCCCTTCCTGCACCCCTGCACCATGACTTTGCAGCTCCTCCATCGAAAGGTAGCATCTGTTTCCCTACCCTTGAATCTGGGCTGGCCTTGTGACCTGCTTGATCACTAGAATATGGTGGAAGTGATATTTTGTCAGGTCCAAGCATAGGCTCCAAGAGTCCTTACATACATCTACTCTCTTTCAAAACCCCTATGTCTGCCATGTGAACAGCTTGGGCTGGCCTGCTGGCAGGAAAGAAACCGCGTGGACCAAGAGATACATAGTCCATTGTCCCAGCCAAGAGCTGAGACATGTGGAAGAGCCCAGCCAAGATCAGCACAACCGCCGACCCAACACACAGACACACCGCTGACCGTTGGTGCCTGGGGGAGCCAGCTGAGCCCAGACTGAGGTGATGACTTGCAGAACCTTGAGCTAAATAAATGGTTGCTTTTCTCTTTTAAACTACTAAGTTTTGAGATTTCATAGCAGTAGCTACCTGATATACTACCTTTGTTTCACAAAGACCTCAAGGATATCTGCATTTGAATAGCAATCAGCTAACTGTATTTTATTCTAGAACTACCTGGATTTCACATATTTGAGGACTCACATTCACCGACTTACCTACCTGTGGTTGCCATGAGTCACCTACAGAACTGAGAACGGAAAGCAGAACCAGGCTAGCTGTACTTCCAACCACAAAGATACTCTCCCTCTCAGATGAAAGGGCTCTAATTAAAAGGCAGGAAAGATCAGATACCTCTGGAGTTCACTGTTAAAATTGCCTAAAAACCTCAAAGTCGCTTTGCTTCTGACTATTCATACATCGTAAGACTAATTAACTATGACAAGCTGACCACTGGAAACCATTTCATAAGGATGATATGATGATGGATGGGTCCATGCTGTTACAATATCATTGCTAAAAAAGATGTGACGAGTCCAAGTTCCAATTACTTAGATACACACACAATGCAGAGGTCTCTTTCAAGCCACAGAACCCCATTGCAATAGACTGACACGTGTTACTTTTTTGGAATTTAAGAGCCACATCCATGGGCTGGTGACATACTGAGCTATGCATGCTAGGCCTTCTCTGTGTTTGGCAGCTGGAACGAGAGCCAACTAGATCTTGTTGCTTCAAGGATTTGGATACCAAATGGGTGGTCAGCACAATAGAAAAATCCAACCCAGAACAATGTTTTCCCATTTCCAATGTGGGAAATATATGTGTGCATGTGCGTGTGTGCATGAGTGTGTGAGTGTGTGCGTGTGAGTGATGTCTAATGCTATACCACCAAGCAAAAACTACATGTCAGGAGTGGCCTTGCCTCACCGCTAAATGATCTTTATGTTTTTAGTTAGGATGTGTTTGGCCAGAGGTTGGCCTCAGTTTGGGCTGTACTCTTTACAGCAGAATTTGGAAAATGAGTCTTAAAATCTGGTGTCGGCAAAACTTTTCTTAGGGCCAAATAGTAAACATTTTAGACTTGGAGGCCAAGAGGAAATAGCAAGGATATTATGTAGATATTTATATAACCACTTAAAATGTAACCACTCAAAAATGTAAAAACAATTCTTAGCTCACTGCCAGTAAAAAAAAAAAAACAGGCAGCTAGCCAGATTTGGCCCATGGGCTACAGTTTGCCAACCCTTGCCTAAATAAACAACATTGTTGGATTTCTCAGTAGTTGTTATAGTGTTATAGTTCTGTAAGAAAACTTCTCTTAGCTGCAGAAAATTTCTCTTAGGTACAGAAATTCTGGTTGAAAGAAGTTTGAAAAATAAGTTAATATAAAATTACATACAGTAATATACTCCTAAGATATGTAAAATATTAATATAACATTATATTTTATATTGATATATAATATTATATATGTTTAATATATTCATATTTTGTGTGAATATAGCAATATAATAATTTATACTTAATTAACATAATAATATATACTATAGTAATAAATTGTATACAGTAATATATTATATTAATTATTTCTTCCAATTGACATCACAAACTGTTTTTTTTCCCCTCACACAAAAGCTAAAGCTCCTTGTTTGGATCCTCAGGTTGCTCACAGCTCACCCAAACCTCCTGTTTTGTAAAACAAGGGAGTATGGTGGAGATGAGGAGATACTCGTCTAAAAAATGCAGCCAACACTTGATGTCATAATTTGAAGTGTATGGAGGGGAGAGTTTTGGAGTCTCCTGTTTCAGGCATCTGCTGACCTAAATGTCTTTTCTGTAAGAAAGCTGAATAATCTGTAACACTAACATTTTGAATTTTAAATTTTTAGTAGGCAATACAGTCACATGATTCAAGAACCAAATCTGCATAAAGAAATGTATGCTGAGAAACCTTGCCCTTCCTGCATTCCAGACACCTGGCAATGAATCCCATATATGCTTCCAGGGTTTCTTTATGCAAACACAAGTATAAATGCTTGTTTGGCCCCTTTTCTTTTCCAAAAGGTAGCCTATTATGCACACTGTTTCATATCTTGCTCTTTTTATTACTCAGAATCTATCCTGGAAGTTTTCCATATCAGTACACAGAGATGTGTTATGGATTTAAGAGAATTAAAATTAAGCATATTTATTTCGTAAACAGTTTATTGAGATATTTTAACTCTGAATTGTAAGTTTTTCCAAACTGTTTCCAATTCTGCCGATTCAAACCCCTTTTTCTCCCTGGGTAATAGCCTCTTTTACAACATTTCAAACTGACTCCAAAACTTGCCAATTACTTCTGGTTATTAAAACAGTCACTCTCAGAGTGAACAAATTGTTTGAAGGTCTTAATGCAGCGAGTATATCTGTGGTAGTTTCCAACTCATTGGCTGTGAACCTTGCAGACTAGCACATCTATCATAGGAGATCTGTAAAACAATGTCTGCTAACAAAACAAATAAGTCTCACACATAGATGTACTATTATTTTTTAACTGTGTATAGATACAGTGTGATTTCTGAAATACAAAATTATTTTAAAGTGTTTTTAAAAAGTCACTTTTCAGTTTTTAAGAATGGTTTAAAAACTTATTCCACACACTGTCACATGGGCTGGACTTGAGTCTTGAGAGGCTTGAGTTGGGCAGTCATCTAGTGGCAGGGTGAGTGTCCACGCTCACACTCTTCCCCTTTAACTTTGGTGTTGGGGTAAGAACAGGAACAGAGAGGGAGGGATTTCTCCTTATGTTCTGCCATGAAGAAGCTGTGCCCATCCTCTGGGGCCAGTCACTAACTGCTCATCTAGCTCATTGCCTGTGGGCTTTATGTAGACAGGTGGTGGCAGCTCTTTTAGGCAGTGGCAGCATGTATCATTAGGAATAAAACGCTGTTACAGGAGCTGAAAACCCAAATAATAGTGGCTTAAGTAAGAAGAAGTAATGAGACATCCGTGGCTTCACAATGGTATCAGTGGCTTAAGCTCTTTCTAGCTTGTTGCTCTGCCATCCTATCATCTTCATTCTCTTCATTCTCACAAAACAGCTACTAGAGCTCCAGCTATCTCATCCAATTTATAAGAAATAAGAAAGAGTAAAAGGAGGAAAGGATATTGCCTATCACAGGAAAACAAAGCCTTCCCAGAAGTCTTCCCTCGCTGTCCAGACCTGTTACGTGAACAACCTGAGCTGCAACTAGGCAATGTAGTTTTTAGGCAGGCATGATGCTTTCTCTAGTAGGATTGGGGTTCTCTTAGTAAGGAAGGGGAGATTGGCTGTTCGTTTTCATCACTCACTTCCTTGCAAGATTTGGCCACATATTCCAGTGAACTGCCAGCTTTTTGCAAATCTGTAATCCTCAGGTTCATCCACCCTCTACAACCTCTGTTTCCAGAATCCACCAGCATGTGCACAATCTGCCTTTAGTACTGCTTACAGATCTGAAACCCTTGCTGGGGGACAAGAGGATGCCCTTGCTCTTCTCTGCCTGGCCATCCTGCTGGGCCAGCCTTCTCTGTCCTGCCTCTTCCTCCAAGTGTCCCCTCCAGTGCCAGGTGCTCTGCCCCTCTGGAGGCTTAGCAGTTTGCAAACAACTTAACGAAGGGGGATAGTTTGGCCAGCCCAGTCTTTATGAGGGATCAAGTAAGGAATCTCTCTTCTCTCACAAACACTGCACTTCCCCATCAAGGGATCTGTTCTCCCACCCAAAGTTGTCCTCAGGGATTACCTGGGGGGGCGTGGTTAGTAGCCGTGTGGCTGCAACTGGTCACCATCACTGGCGGTTTCCTGAACTTAAATTGCCGTCAATTTAGAGCCTCTTATTCTCAGTCTTAGGCTTTAGCTGAAACTCTGGAGTGACCAGAAAATCCCGTCCACTCCCAATACACCCTGTGATACCTTGTGTAGACTTCCCCATGACCCCTCTGCTTCCCGCAAAGACACGCCCACCCTCCCCGATGGTGCAGTCCTGAGATTAATATACTATTCCAACCTTCAAGCCCCATTATTGTTTTCACAAGTACTTATAACCACAGATGTATCAGCCGTAATGTACACACGAACTACCTCAAATCGGAAGGAAGCTGCAGGGTTCAAACTGAGTCCAGTTAATGGGTTTGAAACAGTTGTTGGGCTTCGAGCCTCATTGCTTCTACCCTTTTAAAAAGCTTCGAGGTAATAAGTCATTATCCAGGGAGATAATATAACCCACGTCACAGACAAAATGCCTAGTTTATTTTCTCTGGCATTCTGAACTTGGTTTAATGCACATGGGATTTGGGAGCCCTGTGAGGGAGCCGGGTGTGTGTGTAAGTGCTGGGTGAGCCTGGGAGCAAAGCAGAAGATTCTCAAGGAGTCTTTTCCTCATCTACAATCCTGCATCTCCAGCTTCCCTCTTTCATCCTATTTGCTGATGCCTTCCCCCAACTTCCTCCCTCCAGGGATAGATCATTCCCTTTTATTCTTCAACCACCATAGCAATTTGGGTTGTTTTCATCCTGAATTCCACAAGTGAGCAACATTTGCAGCCTTGCCGGATGGAGGCCTAGGTATTGCCAGGAGGAACTGATTCTGCAAAGTGTTTCTGCCCAGAGGCCCTCAGAGAGGCAAAGTCCATTGGGAGACCACATACGGAGTTTTGTCACTGTTCCTGGGTCCCAGAGCCTGGCCCAGCCCAGCTCAGCCCTCAGGAGCCAGGTCCAGAAAGCGGTCCTGCTCTGCTCTCTGATCTACTGCAGCCCTGGCGACTCCGGGATCAAAACTTGTGTGTTGTCTGTTACCCATACTAGAATGTAAACTCCATGCATGCAGGGAATTTTGTTTGTTTAATTCCCTGCTGTAGCCCCAGTGCCTGGAACGATGCTGTCACACAAATGCGCAGTAAATATTTGTCCAGTGAATGAACGCTAGCCCCCAGCTAGGTCACCTTTAGGACCAGGATAGTTCTGCAGCTGACTCAGAGCTTGGGCCTGGATCCTGGCCACACATAGATCAACTGGAGCGAGTTCAGATTTGACGAGTCCCATTCCAGAGTGTGCACCAGAGGCTGCTCAGAATTCTACAGAAAGCCTGCAATGGCCCGCGGGACTGTGTTCATTACTATTCCATTTCTGCAGTGAGTGGCCTGGGACGGAGCGTGGATACTCGAGTGAGGGTGAAGGCCATTCCCCTCAATCTGGTATCCGCCTCCCAGCCATGGCTGGGTCACCGTGTTATTACTGCCTCTTGGCACATTATACCAAATCATCACAGGCCACAATTTCTTGTTCTGGACAAAGAGTTCATCTCCCTTTTTAAAAAGGAAGGATATTTCAGTTTGCCGATCAGGTTTCCAGATGAGTCAGCTGGGCATTGAATATAGTTTCATTATTCTACTTACAAAAAAAAGGTGGGGAAAAAAATAGAAGACTAAAAAGAAAGGCTTATGTGGTTTACAGTTTGGAGCATTTCTTTTCTGAACCTTTAGAAAACTTTTCTCGTGAGGCTTAATACAGCAAAGACTAGAATGGAAAATGTGCTTATCTGGGATCTCAGATGCTGGCAGCCTAATAAATCCAGGCCCAGGTTCAGATCAACATTGTCTGAAGCTGTAGCCTCTTGGTATAATCTATAGTCAAAGGGGTAACCAAACATATTTTCATGGGGACCACTGCTTACTTTTTAAAAATCACAGAAGTAGGACCAAAGGAAAACTTTAAAGCTGACATCATTGAACTTCATAAGCTGAAAATAACCTATCTCTGCCAAAGAGAGAAAACAAAGATTTACACAAACTGCCAAGCGGCACCCAGAGGGCTCCCGAGTTTTCTTAAGCAAGACTCATTTTTATTCCCCAAAGAGCTTCTGTAGAAAGAACCCAGGATGGAATTTGGAAAAACTAAGGCAGGCGATTATTGATTTAGTGGAGGGTAAAATACTTTGGAATTGATTTTCTCAGTGCTGAAAACCCTGCAGGAGCTCCCTGTTACAAACAGAGTATTTGTGTCCACCCAAAATTCAGATGTTGAAGCCCTACCCACAATGTGATATATTAGGAAACGGGGCCTTTGGGAGGTGATCAGGCTTAGATGAGGTCATGAGGGTAGGGCCCTTTAATGCCATCAGCACCCTTGTAAGAAGAAGAAACACCAGAGCTTCCTGTCTGTGCCACATGAGGACACAGGGAGATGGCAGCTGACTACAAGTTAGGAAGAGCACCCTCACCAAGACCTGGCCATGCCAGCACCCTGATCTCAGGCTTCCCAGCCTGCAGAACTGTGAGAAATAACTGTCTGTTGTTAAAGCCACCCAGTCTATGGTATTTTGTTATGGCAGCTTGAACAAACTAAGACACTCCCCATTTCATTTGCTCCCCATTTTAAAGGCCTACCTCTACCTACAGGCTCTGAATCACCTCCCCACTAATCTCCCTTCATTTTCCCTGTTCCAGCCCATTGGCCTCCTAGCACACACCAAGCACACTCCTACCTCAGGGCCTTTGCACCAGCTGCTTCTCACCTGGTATGTTCTCTTCTAGGTACCCAAATGACCTGGCTCACTCCCTAACATCCCCCTGGTCTTCACTCAATGTCACTGTCTCAGTGAGGCATTCCCTAAAACCATAACTGTTACCCCATATTACCTGCCCTCTCCCCTGCTTTATTTCTTTCCATAGCATTTATATTTTTCCTCACTTAACCCTTTTTATTATCTATCTTCCCTACCGGATCATAATTTTCAATGAGAACAAGTATTTTTGTGTTTTCTCCTATAACCCTGGCACCTAGAATAGTGCCTGGTACATAATAAGCCCTCAATACATTTTTTTATTGGCAGGCGTGGTGACTCATGCTTGCAATCCTAACACTCTGGGAGGCCAAGGTAGGACGATTGCTTGAGCTTAGGAGTTCAAGACCAGCCTGAGTAAGAGCCAGACCCCATCTCTACTAAAAATAGAAAAATTAGCCGGGCATGGTGGCGCATGCCTGTAGTCCCAGCTACTCGGAGGCTGAGGCAGAGGATCGCTTAAGCCCAGGAGTTTGAGGTTGCTGTCAGCTAGGCTGATGCCACAGCACTCTAGCCCAGGCAACCGAACGAGACTCTGTCTCAAAAAAACAAAAAACAAAAAAAATTTTTTATTGAATGAATCAATCAATGAATGAAATTAACCAATCCTAAACTTACCTAAATCTGAGGTCTAGCCTTATCTGTACACATTGTATAGTCTCCATTGGGTTTGCAAAGTATTTGTTCTCTTCCATCCAGGTCTTCCACATGGTTCCATGGGCTGCTCCAGGTTGTCAGTTGGATGGGCCAGGTGGGAGGCAGGCTAAACCCTCAACAACAGGGCAAGAGGACCCAAGAGGAAGCTGGCTGTGGGCAAGTGAAAGTATGGGGAGACCAACAGAGCCACAGAGGTCAACTGCAGAGAAGACAGCAAGTGTCTAAGGTGTCGCTGCACTCTGGGTGATCCTGTACATCCCAACAGGAGGCGGGCACAGCAGCAAGGAATTCACCAAATGTGAATTCACCAGATGTGCACCAAATGCTCAGGTAAGCTGTAGGCTTACTTCCAGAAAATCTGTCCGCACTGGACAGGACACTAGCCGGGTGGTCAAGGGCAGAATTCAGAACACTGGAAGGTATCAAGGCCTTAGATGTGCAGTCCCAGAAGAGTAGGGACAGAGAAGAAATCAAGAGTCTTCAGAGTGGTCCATCCCAGGACCTACAGAGCTTGTCACTTGGGGGGAAGGTACTTGGGGAAGGGATGGGGTGGGCGGAGCCTCCTTAGCTGGCCCCCTGGCCTACCAGTTGGACAGAGAATTGACAGCCTCCTTTTGCCACGCTCACTCTGGAAGTATTAATAAAATAGGTCTGATCCTGGCGGTGCAGACACCCCATGAGTTTGGTGGTGAGAAGTTGGGAAAGGGAGAGGAAGGGGAAGGAAGCAAAGTCACTGATACTACTACGCTTGTTCTAATATTATTATCTTCTTGTCCCTAAGGGAGGCTTAAGGAATTGCATTTCTGCTCTCAAGAGTTGCTTCCTAACAGCGCTTTCATCACTGAGCTCTTCTCCATTTCTGGTGCCCTATTCTGTCCAATAGATTAATTTAAATTCACTATTTTAAACACCATTGCTTTAATGAAAGCTTATCCAGGGGCCAGAGGAGTTTACCAGCCCCCCCAGAGTCAGAGCTAACATTCCATTCGAAGCTCAAACAGATAGTGGATTAATTAATTCTGCCTTTAAAAAAGAGAAAGAAAAACCCTCGTCTTTCTTTTAGAACCACGATAAACTACTTCTTTATTTTTTGTCGGTTTTATCAACCTCTTTTTTTTTTAAGAGCTGGGCTCAGCTTTATTGGTTTTTTTCTGTGCCCTTTCAAGTAAAAAGAACTTTTATTAACACAGTTCCTTGCCTGTTAAACAGCGGCTTGTGAATAGGACCTTCCTGCAGGGCGGGGAGGAGTGACAGATAGCGCCCCACGCCCGCCCACGGGTTTGCACTTGGCCTCTGCAGTCCGGAGCCTGTTCCTGCAGATGGGACAGGCAGGCAGAGACTTCCATGTCGATAAAGGTACAGATATTGGGAAAGTGCATGACAAAGGACAAAGGAGAAAACATTTCCCAGGGTTTGGCTCCTTTCACATAATTTTGAGCTGCCCAGTTTGGGTCTATTTCTTAATTTGGGGCCAGTCCGAAGAAAAGGCTGCTTTACTCATATTCATCCTACAGCTTCCCGCTGCCCCACGCCAGCGCGCTGGCCCAAGGCATCTTCTGGCTGAGGAGCCCCAAGCCGCTCATAAGTCCAGTCGTTCTCATCACACTCTTGCTCTCCCTGCCCCAGCCAGCCCCTTTCCCAGGGATCTCTCTGTTGTTCATTCTGCTTTCCAGGGAAGGAGATCAAACTCTGAACTGGTCATTATTTTTCTGAAGTCACCAAAATGTAATGGAGCCTGGACTTAGGCCCATGTTCAACTCAGGTCCCCAGGACCAGCAAGGACAGCTGCTCCCTCCCTCCACGGTGACTTCACTGCAGCCAGAGCCAAGCTCCCTAGGGCAGGCCTGGGTCCCTCTGAGCCCCCAGGGTGACTGACATGCCCCTTGGTCCTGGGATAGACCACTTTGCAGGCTCTTGATTTCTTCTCTATCTAGAACTGCATATGCAAGGCCTCGATACCTTCTCTGGTGCTAGTTAGTGTCCTCCTCTAGGGACTGAATTCTGCTCTTGACCCCTAGACACAATGATTCTGGCCTCCTTGGAGCAACTGGGCTCATCACAGCCCTTGCTTATGGATGATCTGAGAGAGCCAGG
This sequence comes from Cheirogaleus major, assembly GCA_963574435.1. Taxonomy (NCBI): domain Eukaryota; kingdom Metazoa; phylum Chordata; class Mammalia; order Primates; family Cheirogaleidae; genus Cheirogaleus; species Cheirogaleus major. The sequence goes on from CAUYPO010092765.1 coordinate 18,818, forward strand.
CTCAGGCATGTTCCTCAACTGCATTTCTGCATCAAACCCCTCTCCCCCAGCCATGGCAGAAAGAAACCCTGAGCAGTGCATCCTGGTGCCCCCTCTCTTCTTGTACCTGCCTGGCCACTGTGTCCCCTGGGTGGCACAGGCTGGGAACAGCTATTCTTAAAGACATGTTTCTGCTACTCAGCCTCCTGGGACAGAATCCTCCTTCTCCTCTTTATTTTTTTCTGAGCAAGACGGAGCCAATTCCCAACCATCATATCTCTGTTGCAACTTTGCCCTGCTTTTCAAGGTGGATTTTATGGTTATTTGCAGCAGAGAATGCCCCCAGCTCTGTTTTCTCTCCCATCCCCCAAAGAGCCAGGCTTGACAAAGTAATTCTGAACAGCTCCCACCAGCAGGAAGAACATCAGCAGTTCAGACACAATACGATAAAAACCACCAGCTTGTTTTCTCACCGGTCGCCTTGTAGCGAAGTGCTAATGGTGTCTTCTGTTGAATCGATTAGGTCTGTTGGCTGGGTTTCTAATACCCCTGGCCGATCTGCAATTATAGAATACCTGCTGCTTTTCTGTCTTCTTACCTAATCATCCCATAGCTCCTTAAGGCAAGGTAAGACATTTCCACCTACTCCTCGACTTGGAATGAAGAAACTAAGGCATGTTACGTACAAAGCCCACAGCAGAATTGAGCACGTACAAAGCCCATGGCAGAACTGAGCCAATGACCTTCTAACGCCCACCGGAGCACTTTACCCTCAGTCCTCTGCCACCAGATTACTTTGGTCAATTACTCCAGATAGCCCAGTTTCCCTGTCCCCTGCAGAGACTCCTCAGAGCATCCTGTGATCCCACCCATGCAGCTGGCTGGACCAGGTCCCTGCCGTCAAGGCTGGCCAGTGGCCCATGAGGTGGCCGGTAGTGAAAATGTTGCCAAATATGGCCAAGCCCATTGCATCTCTCAGGGAATTTGAACTCAAGGTATACAGAGGGAGCGTACGTTTTCCTCAGAAGCTGCAGAGATTGTAGCAGCAGGGACAGAGTCACCAAGCTGTCACAGAAGTGGAAGTCCAAAGCAGGGAGGCCACATGCTGCTGCCACACTGATAAAGCGGGCTGCCAGGGGGTGACCTTCCTGAATGCGCTCACAGAGAGGCTGTGGGCTCTTCCTATTCATCCTTGGGGCCGCTGGAAGTTTCTGTCTTCCTTATTTTCTCCTGAATCCTTACAATCAGCCCTCATTGCCAAAGACAAACCAACCATGGCATTCAGAAGGGCTGAGGGGCAGATTCCAGGTGGGCCAATGCAGGGCTAAGGCAGAAAAGGAAGGTGGAGAGAGCCTGAGTGCCACCATTTGGCCGATACCAGACCCCAGCCTCCCTGAACAAGGAAGTCACCAGCAAGGGGCCAATCCCAGACCACCCAAAGATGGATGAATTGCTAAGCTGTCTGTGCTTACCTTTTTGTGACGACAGTTCATAATTAAACTGTATGGCCTTAACGTGACCTTAAGACAATGCTGGTCACATACAATATTTCCTAACAGGGTTTTTGGACACATAAAAACAAGACCATTGCCCCAGAAGATATCCCCCTCCTGCTCGGGAAAGGGCTCCTACTCTGTCTGTAGAGTAGGATCTTGTCTCTCTCTTTGTCTCAGTAAACTTTCTGTGGCTAGCTGGCTCGTTCTCAAATTCTTTCCAGTGTGAAGTCAAGAACGCACTTGGTGAGTTCAGGGGGCTTCCTCCCTTCACTGGGACACCCCTGCACCAAGTCCTGTTGGTTCCTCTGATGATGCGTTTTCTCCACGGCAGGACTGGAAGAGAAGCAAGGGAGTGCACGAAGGAGATAGAAACAGGGAATTTTCGATAGGTCTGGAGCCCAGGCCCGGACATGGCAAAGAGAAAGAGAAAGCAGCCAGGTGGGGAGGGGAACACGGACGGCAAGAGAGGGACAAGCTGGGCCAGATCTGAAGCCCACTGGGAACGCCGACCACTCAGACTGTTCTTTTTTTTTTCTGAATATACAAACATTTATTATACTTTCATAGCTCCTCATAGAAAACCGACATCCAATTTAAATTCAATTTCTTTCTTTTTTTTTTTTTCAGCATATTATGGGGGTACAAACGTTAAGGTTATATACATCGCCCTTGCCTCCCCTCCCCGCTTGAGTCAGAGCTTTAAGCCAGACTGGGTTTTAAAGTTGCTTTTGCTCCTTTTAGTTCTGAGCCAACAGCTGATGAGTTCAAAGGCTACCCCAGAGTCAGGAACACCCGTGATGGGGCAGGTTCCTCAGAGTTCAGTGCTCTCACTAGCTCAGAGAAGCTTACCACTCGGGCTCCCTGCCTTTCACACCACAAGGCCAGCGACAGGGCCACATCACCCCTTAAGCTTTTGCCACTCCCGCATAAGCAAGTTCCTCCTCTGCCATGGTTCCCGCACGCGCTGTTTTTCTAGGTCATCAGGCCTGCGTGGTCGTGGTCCACCAACAGAAGGGCACGGCTGCTGGAGAAAAGCTTGGCCTCCAGCCGGGATCCTTTGTCCCCTTCACCCCATCCCATCGCTTCAGGGGACAAATCCTGCAGATGAGGGTCTCTGAAACTAAGGCTGCCCCAGAAACAGCATCCCTGCCTGCTCTTCATTCCCCTCCACCAACTCGAGATAAGATGACTTAACCAGTCCCTCGAAGGAAGGGGAGAGAACCATCCACAGTTCCAGGCTGGGTGCTTGTATTTCACATGCATTATTCAGTCTTCACATTCCCTGTAGGAGATGCGATCATTACATTATCACCCCATGTTGCAGGTAAAGAAACTGAGGCACAGGGAGATCAAACCACTTCCTCAGAATCACAGAGCAAGTAAAGGCATTGAAACCCCAAGATCATCTGAGGCCAAATCCCAGGCTCTTCCTGCAGCACATTGATGCCCCCGCAAAACTGCTCAGAGCCACCCAGGTGTGTGACCACCGTGGGTCCTCTACCTCCCTGAGCATTCATGTGTGGCCCAGTGGATTGCAAGTGTATTTGGTTTATTTGAGATTTTCTTTTTCAGTCACTGCAGTTATTGAGCTCTGGTTCTTCTTTCTCTCACACCTCACATGCAGTCCACCAGGAAGCCCTGGTGAAGCCCCAACATTATCTGGAGGCTCATTCTCTCCGCTGTGACCACCCCGGGCTGAGTGACCACCTCACTCTCCTGCATTCCTGCCATTGGACTCCTTCCTTGCTACAGCTGCAGATGGATTGAAACCTAAGTCCAGTGAGCCACGCTGTGCCCCAGCACCACCAGGGCTCCCCCATTCACCCAGAGTCCATGCAGTCTCTGACCTCATCTGCAAGGCCTTCGGTGGTCATGGCCGGGCTCCATTTCTCTCTCTCTGGTGTTTCTCTCTGCCTTGCCGTCCCTGCTCCAGCCCCCCTGAGCCTCCTCATGCTTCTCAGAACACTCCTGCCTTCCCGCCTTTGCCCTGAACACTCCTCCCCCAGACATCGCTTGGCTAATCCCTTCACCTCCTCCATCTGCTCACAAATCACTGTCCCCCTAAGGCCTCCCGGGCCTCCCCTCCCTCATACATTTCCAGCTCCACTCACCCTGCTCTAGTAACCTCCTAACTTACCTATCTGTTGTGTTTGTGATGGGGTGTCTCTCCCCCTCCGCTAGAGTGAACACACCATAAGAACAGGGATCTTTGTCAGTATTGGTCACTGGTACATCCCAGTGCCCAGAACAGAGCCTGGCACTTACTAGGTGCTCACTAAATATTGCTTGAAGGAATAAAATAGATATAGAGCTCACAGGATCCATCCTACAGTCTTTATGCTCATCTCTCCCTGGGTCTGGCTGGGCACAGCTGCGATCCATCATCCCCGGCATCCACTTCTAGGGCGGTACACAGGTACAACTTCTACTCCTCTGCTTCTCTCCCTAAACTCCTTTCTCTCCAGGAGGAAACGTTATGCACGTATGTTATGCACATGTCTCAATGAGCTACTCCAGCCCTGCAATTCTGCTATAAATGCAAAACATCTCACTCTCACATAAGGACAGCTCTTGGTTCTCTCCATTCTATGCAGAATGAACACTTGAGGCATCTAAAACTTCAATCAAGTGATGACAAAACAGTGCAAATCCCAGTGTGCTTTAATGAACAGCATCCCCCCTGCAATTCTTTTTATTGTAGTCAGAAATGGCTAATGGTGAACATCATTAGAGTAACATAGGCTTAAAAACTGAATGTGGGTTAATGTTTATAACAAGAGGAGTAATTAGTTTCTCCACAGACATTTACACTCAATTTCTAAAGCTTATTATTTATTATATTTTGTCTTATTTAGGGCCCTTGGTAAATTGTTTGCATTTAACAAGTTGTTTGAGTCTCAGAAGTCTTGTATTTCATAGTCGAGAAGTCAAAGCAACACCTTTGATCAAAGTGGAACGTTTTAATTAAATAACCATAAAATTCTCCTCAAGGAAACAATTACACCCAAAAGCATAGTGAACAGATTTTCTTTTTGTTGCTCCTCTCAATTCTCAACATTGGCCCAGTTTGGTCACTATCCTACTGCCTTTATCCAGTATGTAGCCGACTGTACTTAGCCCGATGTTGTCCTCTTCGCTGTGGTGCACTAGGGCAGTGATGGCCAAGACCATGTCTGGTCACCTGGAAAGTGTCCCATGAACAAGGAGTCTCTGATCCAGTACACAAGCAATGAGGCCTAAAATCTATTTCTTGGAAAAGCTTCCTGGATGCTGCTGGTGGAAACCAGATGTAGAAACCAGTGTGTTACTGGTGTAGAAACCAGTGACTTACTCCAGAAGAGACTGAGCAAAGCACTTTGCACATGGTGCTATTCACTCCAAAATATGCATTGACTTGGATAGAAAGAAGAGAATTAGGCATCACTAATAGTTACTGAGCATGTGATATGGAAGCTCCAGGAGAGTAAGGACCTTATTAGTCCTATTCGCAATCCTATCTCCAGTACCTGAACATAGTAGGTGCTAATAAAAATCAGTTGAGTAAATGAACCTACTCCATGTCAATCACTTTACATACAATAATCACTTAGCTTACTCCTTACCAAACCAGGTGAAGTAGAGGCTTATCGGCTCTGTTGGACAGATGGGCATACTAATATTCCAAGAAGTTAAGTAAGTTGCTCAATTAGCCAGGAAGTGTCTGAGAAGACTGGGACTCAGGCTTGTTTAGCTCCAAAGCTGTTGCCTATTGCATACTCTGCTGGCAGCCAAGTAGACAGGTCAGGGTGGGTTCAGACTGTGTCAGTTACTGCCTTTGCCAGCCCCATCTGCAGCAGTAACTGAAGACCTCCACCCTGCCGGTGCAGCCCACTCACCTCCTCCAGGGCCTATCCTGACCCCATCTTCATCAGAAGGTAGATTCTAGAATACATCACACTGCCCTGAGTTGGGATTCTGTTGTACTCAGGGCAGCTCCACCCATCCACATGTTCACAGAGCTGGACAATCTCCACCCTGTCTGCTTTCTTCCCAATCCCTGCCAAGAGGGACCTGTCTATAAGATCCAATGTTTCCTGGGCCCATTCTTAGAATTCTTGTCTCTAAATGGGGGCCCTGATCACCTGCCCAGCCCTTGGGCACAAGGAGACATAGACCATAGGCTTTTGCGCTGTGGCAGCTTCATAGGCAGAGATCCCATCCACTCCCAGCCTTTCTTCCATGTCAATTCCTGCCCTTAAACCAAGCCCAGCATGACCGTGAGCCACATCCTTCACCCAGGCCTGGGCCCATGGCACCTCTAATCCGGACCACATATCTATTTAATAGCAAACAAACATCACTGCTCACAAAGGACCAGGAAGGCAGGGCTGATGGATCAGCATGCTCTCGACATGAACAACTTTAAAATAGGTCCTCTCTTGAGTGCGGGGTCAGAAGCTTCCTTTTCACACACGAGTAACAGCACATTAACATGGCACCGTGCTGGGTAAGTGTGGCCCAATTTTCTTGCATCACAGGAACGAGAGCTTCAAGGCACCCCTAAAACTCCAAGCCCCTCGCACTCCTGTCCCTTCTGTGCCACAGTCCTGATGATGAAGGATGATGGTGATGGAGAGTGTTTCCACGCTGCTGGGATACTCGCTCTTCTCCAGCACTAATGTCTTAGTGCCATAAAGGCACATTGTATTTTCAAGGCTTGCCTGATCCTATTTCTTTGTAAATTGAATTAAGCTCTTTACTGTGTATTACTGATATTAAAAAAGAATGAATTCACATCTTGCAAACACAGCAAAAAGCAATCGCTATCGCTCCCATGGCAAGGAAGTCATTGGCCAGCAGCCACAGGAACTCAATTTTAACTTTCAAGCCCAGTCAGCAGGCAAACACTCCGGCCCACGGCAGGGGCAGCCCTGGGCAGCATCGCCAGCTGGGTTAGGTGAGCTGTCAGCACCCCAGGTCTTTCTCTTTCCTTCTTTTTCCTTCCCATCAGATTTCGGTGCCTCTTCAACCCAAACATTTCACCCTCTCATCCTTCCAGGTCTCTCCTGTGTCCTGGAGAAAAGAGCCTATACATGTGTCCAAATGAAATTCAGGTACCTAAGTGGCATGACCCAGGTGAAAAATGATTTATAAAGAGCTATGCAAGAAGAATAATAATACCCTCTATGTGAATTGCTTCTACACTTTGCCAAGTGCTCCTGTCCTGTCTCAGTGGCATAAGAACTCTCATTAAGCTCTTATCCCCAGTCCCTCTACCCCCAGTTTCTCTGCATTTTAGGATCCTGGTGGTAAGGAATGAAAAATAAAGGAAAGAGGAAATTAAGTTTAAAATTCCCAGGCTTCAGGGGAGCAGTGATTGTGAGTACAACCTAGAGAAGAGTTGGGGTAGTTTTCTGCACTCCTCAGGTTGCCAGAAGACAGTAGCCCCATATCTGTCTTTTGGCTTTTTATTGAATATTTTAAATGATTGAGACCAATAAAAGCATGGAAGGAGCATGGACTACTTTTGGCATGACATTCCCATAATCTAAATGTCCATGGTAAGAGAATGATTAAATAGTATGCATCAATTAAAAGAATAAGATAGATCTATTAATATACATACAGATATGGAAAATTCTCTATTGAAAAAAGCAAGTCACTGAATAATGTATCTAGTATAGTAGAATCTTATTAATATACACACACATATACATACACATAATAACCATGCCTGTATGTAAAATATGTATGTGACAATACATGAAAAAAGTCAGGACAGATTCACCCCAAATTATCAATAGTCATCATAGGTGGAGAGGGGAGTGAGATTACAGGAATAAGAAATTAAAGGGAATTTTCATTGTTTATTCTAGATACTTCTGTATTGTTTGAATTTGGGCTTATAAGGAACATGCATTGATTTTGTAATTTTTTTATGAAAACAACAAGATCTTTCCACATAAAGGGAAATTAATAAACTGGTCCCCCACTGCCAGTCGTTTAAGGCAGGCAGTTTGGGACTGTGGCCTGATGGCCCTTTCCCCAGGCTAATGTCCCCATGTGAGTGGCCCCAAAGCCGGGCCCATGACTTCAGTGAGCTGAGCATGTGCTTGTAACCTACACAGCCTCAACGTGCCCAGGCTCTGAATCTGGATAGAAAATTCCAGTTAAGCACTGAGAACTTGCATGTACTATATCTGACGGGAATACCAGACTCTAGCTGTACCTCCTATCAGAATTCATATTGATGTGGAAAGCAATATGGAGGTACCTTAAAGCGACACAAGTAAATCTACCATTTGATCCAGCAATCCCATTACTGGGCATCTACCCAAAAGATCAAACAAAACTCTACAAAAGGGACACCTGCACTCGAATGTTTATAGCAGCACAGTTCACAATTGCAAAGTTGTGGAAACAACCCAGGTGCCCATCAATACATGAGTGGATTAACAAAATGTGGTATATGTATACCATGGAGTACTATTC
>CAUYPO010092768.1:0-16202 GCA_963574435.1 Cheirogaleus major
AAAATTAATCATAGAACTAAATGTAAAACCTAAAAGTATAAAACTTCTAGAAGAAAACAAGAAAAATTCTTTGTGACTTTGGGTTGTGTAAAAATTTCTAAATTACACCACCAAGAGCATAATCCATTTAAAAAAATTGATAAATTGGACTTTACTAAAACTGAAATCTGCTTTTCAAAGTTCACTAACAAAAAAATCGAATGACAAGACAGACTAGGAGAAAGGACTTACGAATCACACTGCTAATAAAGGAACGGATTCCAATATTTATAAAAAGAACCCTTTTAAACCTTAAGAAGATTTGTAACACCACAAGAAAATGCTACTCTTCTCACCAAATTTAGTTTTTGTTTTTGAGACTATAATTATTTTTCATAAAAATGTTATTAATGTTATTGAGTAATGAATTGCTATTGTTATTGTTAAATGTATTAGTATACAAAGTCATTAATGTATTAATCATATCAATGATATATGTTAATTAATGATTAATGATATAAAATTATGAATACTTTTGTGAATAATCACAAAATAACATGTATTTAAAAAATTTCCCAGTTTTAATGTTGATTACAGTAACTATTGATAAATATAGCCCACATCAACAGAAGCTCTTGGGAGTCGTCTTAAGAGCGTAAAGGGATCCTGGGACCAAGAGTTTGAGAACTGCTGCTGTCAACAGTAGATATTACGGGAGCTGAGCAACAGCATTTTCTGTTTTCATATCAGCCAAGTGCTCTATGGGGAAAGATCCTTGTGCAAAAGAAGGAAAGGTTGTTTCAAGGTCAGTTTGGGTTTCATTAAATACTTGGCTCTCAAATGGACCCTAATGACAAGTTCTCACTACGGCGTATGGTTATTTATTAGACTCAGGCTCTGCCACTCATTCCAGCCGTGCCTTTCATCCCAGCGCAGTGCTAAGTGAAAGGCAGATGGACCCTTCCTGCGTGAGTCAGGGATGCCCCGAGTGCTCTGGTTTCTGGCCATTTGATGAGTGTCATCCTGTTGTGCTCACCTTGTTCAGGTGCCACCTTATGACCGTTTTTGGCTTGTTTTGTGTCCATGGACGGGAGTCCCAGACAAAACCCCTTCCTTCTCCGTGTTCTTTGTGGGCATCAGCCACAGGGGCCAGTTCTTTGCTGCGTGCTAAAGAAGGCGTCTGGTTCCATCATCTCGCGGATGGAAGCTCTGCGTCCACCTGGCTCTTTGGTCCTCGGCTGCACCGCTCCGGTGGCCTGACCTTCACATAGCACACCTCCGCGGGGCGCAGCCGGGGAGAACCCGACGTCAGTGAGGATAAATCGGTCTCTGAAACAGAGTTTCTTCAGACCTATTTGCAAGAGGGGAGTATGTGGGAGAAAAACTTAAATGTCAGTAATAAATACGTTGCAGTTTTCAACAAAGGAAGTGGTTCAGAGATGCGCAGTGTTGCCATTTGCTATTTCAAAATTACAGGGCTGGATGATGGTCCTGTTTGGAAGAGGAACATGATGGTTATTTTTTAAAAAGTGCATTTCAGGCCGGGCATGGTGGCTCAAGCCTGTAATCCTAGCACTCTGGGAGGCCAAGGTGGGCGGATCGCTCAAGGTCAGGAGTTCGAAACCAGCCTGAGCAAGAGTGAGACCCCGTCTCTACTAAAAAAATAAAAGAAATTAATTGGCCAACTAAAAATATATAGAACAAATGAGCCGGGCATGGTGGCACATGCCTGTAGTCCCAGCTACTCCAGAGGCTGAGGCAGAAGGATTGCTTGAGCCCAGGAATTTGAGGTTGCTGTGAGCTAGGTTGATGCCATGGCACTCTAGCCCGGGCAACACAGTGAGACTCTGTCTCAAAAAAAAAAAAAAAAATTCGGTAATTTTTAAAATTTCTTTTATTAGTGTGATATTATGCCATACCAATATATATTGAAAGGTGTTATTAAAAACAGTCCTATGAAACTCATTGTTGACTTAGCTGTAAGAACGTTCTTGAAGACATTTGTTTGCTATATCATACCAGGATGGTTGTGTTTCTCCTGAATGGCCTGTTATTGTATGTGTTCACAAAGACTTTGGGTCTAGATGCCAGGGATACAGCAGAGAACAGACAAGGTCCTTCTAACAGTGGCAAGCAGAGTAAGCACATGAGAAGATAATTTCAGATAGTGATAGTGTTGGAAATAGAACAGGATGATGCGTAGAGTAGTGGCCAGGGTGTTGTGCTTCACATAGGTGGTCAGAGAAGACCTCTGAGAATTTGATGCTTGAACTGAGACTGAATGATGTGAAGGAGCTGGCGTGTGAAGGTCTGGGGTGGCACGTTCTGGGCCACGGACTAGCACGTGCCAAGGTCCTGAGGAAGGAAAAGGTTAGGAGCCGTCAAGGAACAAAGCAGGCAAGAAGGGCTGGAATCGAGTGAGCAAAGGGCAGACAGGTGGAAGATGAAGTCAGAGGTAGTCAGGGCCATGTCGCTTGGTGCTATGGGGGCCATAGTGAGGAGTCTGGAGTAAATGAAAGAGTTCATAGAAGATAGTAATAATAGGATACTTGTATGACCTCAAGGTGAGAAAATATTTCTTCATCTGGACACACGCACAAACAGTAATTATAAAGGTAAAAGACAAATTAAGTTCTGAAAATTCAGACTTCTTTTCATCCCCATTAAAAGGGGAAAAAATAATCACAGCTGAGCATGGTGGCTGACACCTGTAATCCTAGCACTTTGGGGGGGCAAAGCAAGAGGATTGCTTGAGGCCAGGACTTCCAAGACCAGCCGGGGCAACATAGTGAAACCCTGAATCTACAAAACATAAAAATATTAGCCAGGCATGGTGGCGTGTGCCTGTAGTCCCAGCCACTACTCAGGAGGCTGAGGCAGGAGGATTCCTTGAGTCCAGGAGTTTGAGGTTGCAGTGAGCTATGATGATACCACTGCACTCCAGCCCGGGTGACAGAGGGAGACCCTCTCTCTCTAAAAAAAACAAATTATACGTGTATGTGTATATATATTCACATATATATATATGAAAAGGCCGCCAACCTTATTAATCATCAGGGAAATGCAAATCAAAATCACAGCGAGATACCACTATACACCCATGTGAATGGTCAAAATGAAAACGACGACAGTGCCAGTGCTGGTGAAGATGTGGGGGGTGGGAGCTTTCACATGCTCGTGGGAATGTGAAGGTGGCAGTTCTGGGAAAATCGAATAGCATTATCTACTTAGACTAGACATAAACATTCTGTGGACCCAGCCTTTCCACTCCTGTGTGTATTCAACAGAATCGCATGCAAGTGGGCACCAGGAGATACGCTCATAGTGGCAGGATGTTCAGAGCAGCATCATTTGTAATGGCACCAAACTGACAACAACCCCAAATGTCTGTCAACTATAAGATAGATCACTTACAGTGTATTAAAACAATGGAATACTATTTAGCAATGGAAGCAAATGAATTACAACTACATGCAGCAACATGAATAAATATCACAAACATTATGTTGAGAAAAAAAAAGCCAAGCATAAGAATAAATGCTGTGTGCCTCCATTTATATTAAATTCAACCTTTTTTTTTTTTTTTTTTTTGAGACAGAGTCCCGTTCTGTTGCCCGGGCTAGAGTGCCGTGGCTTCAGTCTAGCTCACAGCAACCTCAAACTCCTGGGCTCCAGCGAACCTCCTGCCTCAACCTCCTAAGTAGCTGGGATTACAGACGTGTACCACCATGCCTGGCTAAGTTTTCTATTTTATATTTTTAAATATTTTTTCTTTTTTTAATTTTTATTTTGCTTTTTTTTTTTTTTTTCTTTTTCAGACCTCTTAGTTCAGGTAAAGCTAAGTTTTCTATTTTTAGTAGAGACGGGGTCTCACTCTTGCTCAGGCTGATCTTGAACTCCTGGCCTCAAGCAATCCTCCTACCTCGGCCTCCCAGAGTGCTAGGATTATAGGCATGAGCCACCACGACTGGCCATTTATATTAAATTCAAAAACAGGCAAAGCTAAAGATGATGTTTAGGAATGCACTCTGAGGTGGTAAATCTATGAAGAAAAGCAAAGGAGTGATGCCCACCAAGAGGAGTTAAGTCAGGGAGACGGGGCTGAGTAGGAAAAGGCAGGCAGAGGGCTCTGGGCTGCGGGCCACTGTCCATGCTCTATTCACTCGTGTTCATTTGAGGTAATTTATTAAACCGTACAAATATTTTTAGTGCATTTTTAGATAATGTGTGCTCTATTTCACAACAAGAAAAAAATTAAAGAATATGTGGATTTGAAAAAGAACCACGGTGAAACGTCTAGACATGAGAAATGTGGCTATTGAAATGAAAAGCTCAAAAGATCCTCTTCCTCTTCCTCTTCCCTCCCTGGACGATTCAGTCCAAAGGTCATGGGGTGCGGCTGAGCGTGTGTGAGGGACTCAGTGGAGGAGGAAGCCTAGTAACTGGGGCGGGGCTGGCTTCAGGGCCCTCTTGGGGGAGGAGGGAGCCCACTCAGGGGCTGGTGGCCCGGAGCAGGGCGTTGGGTGTCTGCAGGGTGGAGGGTCCGTCCAGCATGTGGTATCGGAGCCTGTGAGGGGAGAAGAATGTTCTGCAAGTGGGGGTGGGGCGTGTCACAGTCTGGGGCAGGTGTCAGAGCCCAGACAGGGTGAAAAGAGTGTTCTCATGGGAGGGCAGCCGGGGTGGAGTTTTAGAGTTTAGGGCGAGGACGGTGTCCATGTAAGGAGTGGTGGTGAGGGCAGCCCTGAGTGTCAGGCCATGAGGCGGGGAGGGAGGGCATTCAGGGTGTTAGAGCCCAGAGAGTGAGGAGAATGTCCAGGGAAGGGTCTGGCTCGAGTGTTGGAGCCCGAGAAAGTGAGGGGTCTCCTCACGGGAGGCCGTTCATGTCGGGGGTATGGGGTGCGAGGGTCCAAATGGAGTGAGAAGGGGTCTGTGTGGAGATTTATTACACATTGGGATTAATCAGATTCAGTAAATTGACTAAGGGTATTGGGGACCCAGTTTCTCACAACGAAAACAGTTATAAATAAGAAAAGGGAGAAAGCTAGAATGCACGGTGGTGTCGGATTGGAATTAGGGACATCAGTGTGAATTCGTGGTTTTCAATATAGGTAAATAGAGAAATAGACAAAAATACAGATATAAATGTAAATATATATCCCCATGCTCTGGCCATTGGAAGGGTCTAGAAGCAGCAACATCCTAAGAGTGGTCACAGATAGAGCCTAGACCCTGGTTTCTGAACATACAGCTCACCTAAAAGGAACTGGGTCTCCTTGGAAAAATGACTGACCCAGAGCTGGGTCAGGACAGGGACAAGATATACTTCTGTGCCAGAAAGTAAAGAAACATTCAAAGAATGATGGGAATATGTCAAAAGAACACGAGTCATCATGGAGTGGGGGTCCTGCTGACCCAATCTAGGGCAATTGGAGCATCATGTTAAATCATGAGAGCAATGGATTATAAGTAATTGAACAAAATAGGAATCCACGACTCTACACAGGTAGAAATGATACATGATATCAGACCCCAAAATGATAAATAGCATAGTCACTTAATTTGAAAGTGTCTACCCACAAAATACTAATGAATTACAAAATATTAATTATATCGGAGAAATCTGACACCATCTTAACCATGTGATCAGAGCAACGACGCAGCATGGGAGAAGTGGGAGCCGTACACCAGCTGATGGGATACACTGAGAACAAGGCGTCCTCTGTGATATTCCTGCAAAAATGCGTCCCAACTCTAATCATGGGCACATAGGGAAACTCCAAGTGAGGGACATTAAAACATAAGTGACTTGCTGTCTTCAAACTGTCAAAGACAAGGAAGGCCTGAGAAACTGACTATTCCAGATCAAAGGAGATAAAACATGACAACAAAATGCGGTGTCTGATTCTGCCAATGCACCCTTTTGCTATAAGGAATTTATTGGGCCAACTGACTTGAATGGGGGTTGGAGACTTTGTCGACAGTCATGTATTGGTGGTAATTTCCTGATTTTGATGATTGTATGATGGTACATGGATTGATGAGTGGTCTGTGGTTGTACTACGTAGAAGAATGTTCTTGTGGGAAGTCCTTTGGACAGAAGGAAAATATTACTGGATGGAAATCCAGATCTACGTAAAGAAAAAATAAGCCCTGAAATTGTGTGACACAGTAAGAAATACCAACTGTTCTCTGCCCCGGTTCCTGATGCAGAGCTCCTAAAACATTGTACTGTAACTTCCTGAGTGGCCGGAGTGATGGGAGAGGCTGACATAGAGCTGCTAAGTCCTTTGGGATTCCCTGGGTCCTGAGAGCATCTTTTGTTCTAATGAGGCGACTCTTGGGGGGCTCTGGGATAGGAGCTGGTCACCAGAAAGACCAAGCCGTGGTTAGAAGCTTGGAACTTTCAGCCTCACTCCTCTTCCTTGGGGAGAGGAGAGGGGCTGGAGACTGAATTAATAATCAATCATGCCTACTTGATGAAGCCACCATAAAAACCCCTAAACTAGGGGTTTAGAGAGCTTTCCACATGGCACACCCCAGCTCCATGGGGACAGAAGCTCCTACGCTTGGGACTCTTCTGGACTTCATCCTGTGTACCTCTGCATCTGTATTCTTCATAACATCCTCATAGCTCACAGCAACCTCAAACTCCTGGGCTCAAGTGATCCTCCTGCCTCAGCCTCCTGAGTAGCTGGGACTACAGCCGCACGCCTTTTCTATTTTTGGTAGAGACGGGGTCTTGCTCTTGCTCAGGCTGGTCTCGGACTCCTGGCCTCCAGAATGCTAGGATTATAGGCATGAGCCACCACACTGGGCCAACAATATGCCCTTGTAGTAGATTTTCCAGAAGTTCCTCAGGCCTGTCACCTGAGGTCACTTCCCAAGTCAGTTATTGGCACAGACAGCCTTATCTCAGGCTCTGCTCTCAGGTCTAGCCCAGGATAAGACAAGGGCTCAGGGGCCCTAGAAAGCAGCCTTGGGGAACTACTGCGTGTGGACAGATGGCGACAAGGACTCCGTTGTTGGTGGCACAGAGGGTGGCGAGAACGCTTAGCACGCTGGAGCCTCACAGCTACGGAGACCTTCTGGTGCGGTGGAGAAGGAGGTACCCGGGAAAATAAAGCACTAAGTGGTTCGGTAGTTCTAGCATTTGCAAGTGTTGGGGCAACCGTAATTATGTGGCTGGTGGCGCTGGTTGGCTTCTGTCAACTGCATTAGAAGCTTTGCAAGGAGAAAATGAGAGGCTACCAGGGCAGGGCCACCTGGGAAGCCGAGGGCCTTCACTCTCCTGTCCCACAGCCAACGGGCGGGCTGTGCTGGAAACCGGTCCAGGATTTGATCAAAGGGGTGATGGGGTGGCGCGGCCACAAAGGAGATGGGACACACATCTAGCACTTCTCTGCCAGCCGCAGTCGAGGGCTGTGACGTGGACAGGCTGGGCCTTGGGATGTGGGCATTGGAGACCTTGAGTCCCCTCGCTGGGGAGCATTGCCCCCTCATTAGAAGGCCTCACGTGAGGCTGATGCTCCACCATATTTTTTTTATTATTGTGGTAAAATATACATAAAATTTACCATTTTAAGCAATTTTAGGTGTGTAATTCAGGGGCATTAAATCCATTCATACTGTTGTGCAACCCTCGCCACTCCATCTCCAGCACTTTTTCATCTCCCCAAACTGAAACTCTGTCCCCTTTAGACAGTGACTCCCCGTTGCCCCCCGCACCAGGAAACACCACTGTATTTGCTTCACAGTATTTTGCTTGTTTTCCTTAAGACCCAGTCCTGTCTCCCCTGCAGATCAGCAAGTAGAGTCGCGTCTCAGCAGGGCCGAGCGGGGAAGCAGAGTCCCTGCTGTGGAGGCTGTCATTTATCCAGTGGGGACGCGGGGGCCCACCGGCTCATTCCGCCAGGGTCTGGGGGAGCACCCGGGGGCGGGCGTGGGAATGCCGGCTGGAGAACACAGAGTGGGAGACGGAGCAGGACATCGGGGCTTAGTGTCATGGCAAGGACACCAGGAGCTGGTCCTAAATAAGCGGCTGGGGTGTCCCCTTGAAGCTTGGACCCAACCGAGGTAGAGCTGAGCCGTCCAACACAGACGCCACAGCGAATCAGAAGCAATGCTACTTTCTGGACGAAACAGGGCTAGTGGCACATGTGAAAGTGATAAGATTTTGGATCCGCCGAGTTAAATAAAATATATTATTCTGATTCATTGCACCTGTTTCTTTTCAGTTTTTACTGTGGCTGCTAGAAAAAGTTAACGGTGCCCCTGTGGCCCATCTTCTGTTGCTATCAGACAGCGCGGGCCTCCGGGAAGGAGGACGGAGACGCCAGACGGGGCTGAGCCAGATGCAGAGGAAGGAGCGAGAAGGCTGAGAGAGGGCGGCGTTAGCACGAGCTCACCGTGGGAGACCGGGATACCCACCAGCTCACCGCGTCCTTCGGGAGGGCCTAGAGGACGCTCCTTTCACTAAAGCAAGTCACAGGTCTTGGTTTGGGACACTGGCCGTGGTCAACCTGCTGGCGTCTGTCAGCCAGAGCTGGTGGTGGAAGACGTAACCCTGGACCCGGGCCCCAGCATCAACGGGAATGACGGGACTCCGCCACAGCAGAGGTGAGGGGGTGGCCCTGAGTGTGGGAGGCAAGGTTAATGTCATTGCCCCTGGGGTGGCGAGTCCGGAGTGGCCGGGATTGAGGATGAGACCCAGGTGTTCCTGGGAGTAAGATAGGCAACGACAACAGTGTTTACATAACCAAGAAAGACCCGAAGCAAATGAACAGAAGGGTGGTATCAGCACCAGAGTGGAAAGTCATGATTGTTTCCAGCTCTGAACCACGTCTCAGACCCATCAAACGATCCCCTTGAGAAAGGACCCTGCGAAACAGCAGGTACATAAAATAACTTTCCCTCAGTCTTTCCCTGAGGTTCCCCCAGCTCCATAGCAGGGAAGCTGCGCAAGGGGAAGGGAGGTCTCCAGCTCACCCAGGGCCGTTCAGGTCTGTCAGATACAGGGTCTGAGCTGACACTGACACCAGGGGACCCAAAATGCGTGCTATGGTGGGGTGCACTGAAGCCAGTTGACAGTGAAGGACAGGTCAAAGCCTTCTCGTGGAGGGCCCGATAACCTGCAGAGCCACCTTCTGGTCATTGCCCTGGTTCCTGATTGCATAATCAGGATGATTAGGATGGACGTGCCACTGGCAGAACCCTCACCTGGGCTTCCTGGCATGTGGACTGGGGGCCGCTTTTATAGGAGGGGCCAAGCCCTTGAAACTGCTCCCTCTGCCCCCCGCCAGGAAGGTACCTCAGGAGCAATGCTGGATTCCAAGTAGACTCTGGAGATAATGGCACCTTCAGAGACTTGGAGAATGCAGGGATAGCTGTGGTCTCCACCACGCCTCTTCCCACTGCACCAGTATGGCCACTACGAACACCAGATGGGTCCTGGCAGGGGACTGGGGACTTCTGTCAACTCGGCCATCTGTAGCTCCCATTGCAGCTGCAGCACCAGATGCACCAACACGGCTTTTAGCACATGGCACACAGCCATGGATCTGGCAAATGTGTCCTTTTCAATTCCCATTGGAACAAAAGATTAAAAGCAGTTTGGAGTCACATGGAAAGGAGAGTGGTACACATTCATGGTTAGTCCCAGCTCTCTCCTGCCCTCGGTCACAATGAGGGGCTCAGAGCCTGCAGGGTTCAAGGTCTGAGCCATCCCGGCCACCTAGAGCACGAAGTGCTGGCGGAGGGTGACGGAGATCTGGAACGGAGGGCGCTGGAGATTAGTAATATCAATTAGGACCGGAAGACCTGTTGCAGCAGCCTGTGTCATTAACCCTCCCGTGTTAGGCCTTTTGGAGAGACTGTGACTGGCACCACCTGAGATACTCAGTGGCAGGTTCAACTTCATGGAGGGCAGGGGGAGGTCTGAGTGGTGCCGGGGATTGGGGTGGGGATTAGATCAACCTGCTCTTGCTCTCCCTCTGATTCCAGCCACAGCTGTGGAAACAGTCCCGTATGGGCTGCACAGTGATAGAATCATGCCTAAGCATAATACGCATCTTTTGTTTTCTGTCCTGCTCTGACACTGTGGTCAGGGGACCAGCCCTCTTGGTATGTACATCTTCTTAGGGTAACCCTGAACTAACAGGGCGTGGGAGCCAACGGATGAATGCTTCTCCCTGTTGATCCCCCAGAAACAGTTCTGAGAGGCATTCTGGACTTCAAGACCTTGGAGGGTCTTAACAGAATCAAACCCAGTTACCCCTAAGGTCACTAAGTCGACAGCCCCTCCCCGTTCCTGTGTTGGCTTTTTCTCCTCCCCTGGGATCAGCTCCCACATAAACCTCCTGCACCCGTGTCCTTGTCTCAGCCCTGCTCTTCCTCCCTTCCTCCCTCCCTCTCCCCACTTTTCTTTCGAGACAGGACCTTGCTCTGTTGCCCAGATTAGAACACAGTGGTGCGATCATAGCTTACAGCAACCTCAAACTCCTGGGCTCAAGTGATCCTCCTGCCTCAGCCCCCCAAGTAGCTGGGACCACAGGCACACACTGCCACACCTGGCTAATTTGTTTTTTTTATTTTTCGTAGAGACGGGGTCTCGCTATGTTGCCCAGGCTGGTCTCAAACTCCTGGCCTCAAGCGATCTTCCCTCTTTGGCCTCCCAAAGTGCTGGGACTACAGGCGTGAGCCACCTCGCCCTGCTTAGGCTCTGCTTTAGAGGGAGCTCAGGTTAAGACAAAGGACAAAGCCAATGGTGGCCCAGTCACCACGTTTATGCTGTCAAAGGCTTAAAGGTTTCTAACAGTAGCAACCAACTGTCATGTCTAGGACTAGGCACTGTCCCGCTTTGAATAGCCGGCCTTTTGTGAGTTCTTCTCTCGTGCCTCATCCTGTGCTAAGCCTTTTATATTTGTTACCTGAGTTCATTCTCGCAGGAGCCCCATGGTGTGAGTATTATTTTCTTCCCCCCACCCTCTCCTTCTCTCTGTCCATCTTACAAATGAGGACGATGAAGCCCAGAGAGGTTAAGTAACTTATCCAGAGTCACACAGCTAGCACATGACTGAGCCTAGATTTGGGTCTGTCTGACTCCGGGGCCCCCACACCCGATATATTACAGAGGTAATATATTGATTTCCCCAAATAAAAATATCAACAGAGAAATGGGGACTTATGCTAATGATGCTGCCTTATGGCAGCAGAATCCACAAATCCATCTGGGCCCTCCCCACCCCAAGCAGGCATTCCCAACAGCTACTGCTGTTCTTTGCCAGGATGTAACTCCCAGTCCAACCACTTACCGAGCCATGGGTGACCTTATAAAATGACATCTGAGTCTAAGTTTCCTTAACTGTAAAAACAAATTAATACCATTGGCTTTGTAGGATGTTACCATCAAGTTAGTGTCTAATTAATGATAGCTATGAATTTTCTAGTCAGAGATTCATCATTAGGAACAATTAGGACTGAGTTTCAGGCAACCTCAAAAAGAAGAACAGAACAGAAGGGCTTGGGTCACGTTGTTTTGTTTGTCTGGAACCCTAGAAATGCCTCTGGATGTTTATTGCACTTTATTTTCAACGCCTAGAATGAGAAATTCAAACCAGAAGTCATTTTATCCCCTGCAGTGAGTTGAATTGTGGTGTCCCAAAAAGATAAATCCACACCCTAGCTCCTGGAACCGGTGAACGTGATCTTATTTGGGAAAAGGGTCTTTGCAGATGTAATTACACAGGGATCTTGAGATGAGGTCATCCTGGATTATCCGGTTGGCCCCTAAATCCAGTGATGAGCATCCTTCTGAGAGACAGACAGCAGGAGAGGAGGGAAAGGCCATGTGAAGGCAGGCGCAGGTTGCAGTGAAGGAGCCACAGGCCAAGAATGCTGGAGCCACCAGAAACTGCCAGAGGCTCCACTAGAGTCTTCAGAGGGAGCACGGCCCTGTGACACCTTGACTTTGGACTTCTGGCCTCTAGAACTATGGGAAAATAAATTCCTGTTGTTTTAGGCCACCAGTTTGTGGCAATTTGTTAGAGCAGCCCTAGGAAACGAATACCTTCTCTCTCCCTCCAACGCAACTCTGGGCAGTTCTCTCCACGGACGCTGTTGGAGAACGTGGCACAGAAAGGCACACTGCTGGCATGAGCTAAATCTTGAGGACTGAGAAGGGCCCTAAAAATCAATATCTATATATTGGCAGCCTTGCCAAGTTCAAGAGCAAATGGGAACAGCAGTGGATGTAAAAGGTGTGCTCGAGTCATCTCGCTTTCCTCTTTGGTGACTGCCTGCAGGTTCAGACACATTTCCAAGGTCATCTATTTTTGTTTTAGAATTTAGACATGGATTTTGCTTTGTGCTTTTGCTTTTGAACCCATGGTGGGTCCAGGGACAAGGAAACTTGAATGAAAAAGATAGTCTAATTGTAATACCTCCAGGACATGTTTATGAAGAGCCCAGTAGTCTAACAATTATTCTTTTTTTCTTTTCTTGAAACACAGTCTGGCTCTGTTGCCCAGGCTAGAGTGCCATGGCATCAGCCTAGCTCACAGCAAACTCCTGGGCTCAAGCAATACTTCTGCCTCAGCCTCCTAAGTTGCTGGGACTACAGGCATGCGCCACCATGCCCGGTTAATTTTTTTCTATATATTTTTAGTTGGCTAATTAATTTCTTAGTATTTTCAGTAGAGACGAGGTCTCACTCTTCCTCAGGCTGGTTTCGAACTCCTGACCTTGAGTAATCCTCCCACCTTGGCCTCCCAGAGTGCTAGGATTACAGCCGTAGCCACCTCGCCTGGCCTAACAATTATTATTTTTAAAATGATGAGGGAATGGGGAGGATGGTCCATACCTAAAAATAGCAAAAGCAACTCAAAGCCATTACCCATGGGGCCTAGCTGCCCAAGCTGCTGTCTGCTGACAGCACTGGGTGTACCCAAATGGGCCAAAGGAAAAGTGTCTAAACATGAAAAATAGGAATTCACTTTAGGTAACCAGGTTAGACACTTTTCTTTAAGTGTCAAAAGGTTTGTTTGGTTTTTTTTTCTTCATGTAAATCAGCTTCATAAAAAGCATCTTACCCTGAGATGTAGTTTATTTCTTCACATTTCAGAAGACAAGTTCAGAATAGACATATCCAGTTTTACAATCTTTATAGGCTTCTGAAATATAAAAGGGAAAATAATTCAGTAAACTTAAGATACGTGTCCAGAGAGGCTCTTTTAAAAATCCTGTTTCTAGTAGCTAGGTGCCCTGATAGAACCAAGTATTTATTGGTTTTCCCTAGACTATATTAAATCATTTATTCTTGGAAATGTTTGATCTGGGCACAGTGGCTCATGCCTGTAATCCCAACACTTTGGAAGGCCGAGGTGGGAGGATCACTGGAGGCCAGGAGTTTGATATCAACCTGGGCAACATAGTGAGATCCCATCTCTACAAAAAATAGAGAAATTAGCCAGGTGTGGTGGCTCATGCCTGTAGTGCCAGCTACTTGGGAGGCTGAGGCAAAAGGATTGCTTGAGCCCAAGAGTTCTAGGCTGCAGTGAGCTACAATAAGACCATTGCACTCCAGCCTCGGCAACATAGTGAGACCCCACCTCAAAAATAAAGAAAGAAAGAAAAGAAAGAAAGAAAACAAAAAAGGAAAAGAAAGAAAAGCAAGAAAGGAAAGAAAGGGAAAAGAAAATGTTTGAGTAGTGACCCGGCATCCTCCTCTCTGGATTTTTTTATGACATCCACCCACAATATCCTTCCCCCTTCCCTGCCCCTCCATCCCTGGTGGGACTTCTCAGGAGCTGTGGAACTGGGGACTATCGGTTTTCTGGGGTGTGCCTATTGCCCCCATCCACACCATTCCTGGGTTCCTAAAGCCCCTGAGCACCGTGACATCACAGGGACCGTTTGTCTCATGTCAATAGCATCCCTCATCCCAAGCTGTGGCTCACCTTGCTCTGTTGGTGCCACCTCCCGGAACATGGGGGTGGCATAATGTATCTCCTGGGAGTTTCCCGCCCCTGGGCAAGAGAAAGGGAACAGGAGTTATTGGGCCAATGACCTGAATCTCTGACCTCACGAGGGCAGAGCCCTGAGCCTCCGACTGTCCCGGGAGTGCTTACCGTCTCGCACTGTGCAGACACACTGCCTTGATCCCACGTCTGGCACAGATGCCCCACCTGCAAAACGGGAAGGACATAAATCAGGAGTCAGTGGGGTGTTAGGGCAGGTCAACAGCGTAGCACCACGCCTGGGACGTGGCTGGCACTCGGTGTTGGCTGGGACTGTTCCCATTGTCAGCCAAGGCCCTGGGTCTCATTTACCGTAAAGCAGCGCGCGATGCCTGCTTCAAGAGGTAATCTTGAAGACCTTGGATCACAGCGGGGATCATTCCGAAGTGACGTTTAAAAATCACCAAGATATGTTGTTAAGTGAAAAAATCAAGGTGCAGAATGGCACACCTATGAGATGCTACCACTGTGACCATTTGTTTAGCAGACACACAGAATTTCTGGGGAAGGATTTAAAAAATTAGTGGTTACCCCTGGAAAGGCCCCAGTTGTGGGAGGGAGACACTGAACCCTACTCCTTTGTTCAGGTTTTTACTGATGTATCTGCTGCACCACCTTAAAAAATAAAAAAGACAAAAACCTAAAACTAACTAAAATACCCGAAGAACTTCTCATACCTGCTTGATGGTTACTGACGTTTGCGTATATTCCAACTTCTCCGCAATACTTGGGCACATTATCTCTCATAGCTTTTCCTACATAAATTGGTACAGAGTCATTAAACGAATTCAGTGACATTTTCTTTGTCTCTTCTGCCACAGAGCAGAATTCCCCCAAAGCTCTGAAAGAGTGACATGCTCCCATGGCCCCAGCTGTTGTCTAACAAAGGAAAACCGTGGACCCAACAAGGAACCTAAGGCACCCACTTCTCCAGGCCAGGCGCTGGCCCAGCTTGTTTCCCAGCCTTGTGGGGAATATGCTTTGCCTATCAGATTAGGCCGGAAATGGCCACATTTTCTTTCCTTCACTGAAGAGAACAGTCTGTAAGAAGCTTTGAAATATCTTTTTTCTTTTGGAATATCTTGAAGTCAGAGTAAATGACCCAACTGGATTCTATTTTAGCTCTGACCAGTAATCAAGAATATTAATGCCACTTTTGCAAGACCTGGGCTTTTTGTAGGAAGGGGAGAGATGTTTTTCCGATGTACGAGATGTATGAGTTGTGACATCTATGTTCAAGTGTTGTGTCAACTGAGTCCATGACTTCTCTGAGTTATGACTCTCTAGAGATGGATGGAAGCACAAGGGCTTAATATTTATCATCATTTAGTTCTCTTGCCAGTTCTGACAGCATCTCCATGACCCCATTCCACAGGTCAGGACGCTGAGGCTCAGAGAGGCAAAGGAGCCTGTCCAACACCGCCCGGCTCGCTGTTGGGTGGGAGTGCCGAGACACAAACTGTCTTTTGTGCAGACCTTAATGTTCCTCCACGCTTGGGTGCCAAATGAACAGGCCACTTTGAAATCTTAACCAGAGGTGGGCATGAGACATGACGAATGAAAAGTGGTAACAGAGGCTTCTGAGGACGTTGAGTTTTTTGTCGGATGTGGCACTTAAGGGGGGGAGGAAAGGAACGATGTTTGCCTTCATGCGATGAGCTTCCTCTGAGCAGCAGATCCGGTGAGGACACTGAGTAATGCAGGCAGAGCTTTTGCCCTCGAGGAGCCTGTAGGCAGGACCAGCTTTGCAGCATGCAGGGCCCAGTGCAAAAGGAGCCCTTGTTCACAAGTCTTAAACTTGTTTCAGAACACAAGTTCTTAAAGCTGTGACCAAGTAGGTATTCCACAGCAGGTCATACAAAGAAGACAAAAGGGCCTCTTATTAAAAAATATTAATATTTGGGCCGGGCGTGGTGGCTCACGCCTGTAATCCTAGCACTCTGGGAGGCCGAGGCGGTCGGATCGCTCAAGGTCAAGAGTTCGAAACCAGCCTGAGCAAGAGCGAGACCCTGTCTCTACTAAAAATAGAAAGAAATTAATTGACCAACTAAAAATATATAGAAAAAAATGAGCCAGGCATGGTGGCACGTGCCTGTAGTCCCAGCTACTCGGGAGGCTGAGGCAGGAGGATTGCTTGAGCCCAGGAGTTTGAGGTTGCTGTGAGCTAGGCTGATGCCATAGCACTCTAGCCCGGGCAACAGAGTGAGACTC
>CAUYPO010092769.1:0-21823 GCA_963574435.1 Cheirogaleus major
GCTATTTATCTTTTTGTTTTAATTTTTTTTTTTTGAGGCAGAGTCTCACTCTGTTGCCCGGGCTAGAGTGCCGTGGTGTCAGCCTAGCTCACAGCAACCTCAAACTCCTGGGCTCAAGCGATCCTTCTGCCTCAGCCTT
The DNA here is from genome assembly GCA_963574435.1 of Cheirogaleus major. NCBI lineage: Eukaryota > Metazoa > Chordata > Mammalia > Primates > Cheirogaleidae > Cheirogaleus > Cheirogaleus major. The sequence continues at coordinate 140 of CAUYPO010092769.1, forward strand.
CCAAGTAGCTGGGACTACAGGGACGCGCCACCATGCTCGGCTAATTTTTTCTATATATTTTAGTTGGCCAATTAATTTCTTTCTATTTTTAGTAGAGATGGGGTCTTGCTCTTGCTCAGGCTGGTTTCGAACTCCTGAGCCCAAACGATCCGCCCACCTCGGCCTCCCAGAGTGCTAGGATTACAGGCGTGAGACACCGCGCCTGGCCTGTTTTAAATTTTTAAGAATTTTTTATTTTTATTTTTTAGAAATGGTGTCTCACTCTGTCACCCAGGCTAGAGTGCAGCGGCGTCATCATGGCTCATGTGGCCTCGAACTCCTGGGCTCAAGCAATCCTCCTTCCTCAGCCTCCTGAGTAGCTGGGACTACTGGAGCCACCATGCCTGGCTTCTTTTTACTACTGAGTTGTATGAGTTCATTTTACATTCTGGACACAAGTCTGTAATTTGATATATGATTTGCAGATATTTTCTCCCATTCTGTAGGTTGTCTTTTCACTTTCTTGATGTCTTTTGCAAAAACGTTTTTAATTTTGATGAAGTCCAATTTATCTATTTTTTCCATTTATTGCTTATGCTTCTGGTGTCATATTTAAGAAACTGTTGCCTAATCCAAGGTCACAAAGATTTATGCCTTGCTTTGTTTTTCTAAAAGTCGTATAGTTTTAGCTCATTATATTTAAGTCTTTGATCCATTTTGAGTTAAATTTTTTGTATGGTATGAGTTAGGGGTCAAATTATATTCTTTTGCATCTGGACATGGTTGTCCCAGCACAATTTATTAGAGAGACTGTCCTTTTCCCATTGAGTTGTCTTGGCACGCTTGTCTAAAATCAATTGACCACGAGTGAGGACTTATTTCTGGACTCTCAGTACTAACCCATTGATCTATATGTCTATCTTTATGCTTGTCTTGACTACTGTAGCTTTGTTATAAGTTTTGAAATCTGGAAGTTTTCTTTGTTTTTTTCTTTTTTGAGATTATTTTGGCTATTCTGAGTCCCTTGAATTTCCACATGAATCTTAGGATCAGCTTGTTGATTTCTGCAAAGAAGCCAGCTGGAATTTTGATAGGACTACATTTAATCTGTAAATCAATTTGGGGAGTATGGCCAGTTTAACAATAGTAAGTCTTCCAGTCCATGAACAGGAGCTGTATTTCCATTTACTTAGGTATTCTTTAATTTCTTTCAACAATACTTTGTAGTTTTAAGTTCTACACTTCTTTTATTAAATGGATTCTGAAATATTTTATTATTTTTTATTACCATTATTTTTAGAGATGGGGGTCTCACTATGTTACCTAGGCTGGACTCAAGCGATCTTCCTGCCTCAGCCTCCTGAGTGGCTAGGACAATAGGCGCATGCCACCATACCTGGCTTTTATTACTTTTGATGCTATTGTAAATGACATTGTTTCCTTAATTTCATTTTTTGGGTTGTTCACTGGTAGTCTATAGAAATACAATTGATTTTTGTATATTGATCTTGTATCCTATAACCCTTTATTTGAACTCTATTTTAAATATTTATATTTTTAATGAACTCCTTAGGGTTTTCTATATACAAGATCATGTTATCTGCAAATAAGAGTTATTTTACTTCTTCCTATTGAGCTGAATGCCTTTTTTTCCTTTTTATTTTCTTGCCTAATTGTACTAATGAGAACCTCCAGTACGAGGTTGAATAGAAATGGAGGGAGTGGACATCCTTGTTGTGTTTCTGATCTTGAGGTGGGGTGGGTGGGGAAGCATTCAGAATTTCACCCATCAGATATGACACTAATTGTAGGTTTTTCATAGAAGCTCTGTATCAGGTTGAGAGGTTGAGGAAATTACTTTCTATTCCTAGTTTCTTGGGTTGTTTTTGTTTTTTTGAATCATGAAGAAGTATTAAATTTCCTCAAATGTTTTTTCTGCACCTATTAAGATGATCATGCAAATTTTGTCCAGGTGAGAGGTGATAGAGGCAGATCACATTTTAGATCTGAGTGCTGCTAATTTTTCAGTGCCTTAATGGTGAGATTTCAGGCATGGTAATTAGGCAGTGTGAGGAAAAGAGGCTGTTTCTGGGGGGCAATCAGCTGGGCAAACATGTGCTCCTACCATTGGCTAGGACAGCCTCTGGCCCTCAGCCTCGGGGAACCAGAACCACAGTTGGGAACGAACTTCAGAAAGCACAACAAAGACAAGACACCCAGAGTTACAGTTTAATGCCCAATTATCACAACACAAGGAGGCTTACATGGTGCTCAGCAAGGCAGGACCAGGGCAAGGCCAGGCTGGAGGAAAATGACCCGTGCAGAGTCCCAGCACACCCTCCAGACAAACGTACCATATATGCAAGCTTCATCTCACCCTGGAGCCAGGAGGCTGGCTGAGCTTGTGGTCACCATGGTCAATGAGGGTTCTCATGGGAGAACGGGGTCCCAGGATGAGATGGGGACCTCAGGATACAATGACAAGAACCAGAAAGCTGCTTCCAAACAACCCCAAAAGGTTTTCACTTCAAATACGCTAAGCCACACAGCACTTAGATGCTAGAGCACCCACCCAAACTCTTTCACTAAAACTCTAAACACTGTGCAGAACAGAGGCTGAGAACACTGGGGGAGGGAAAACAAAGCCAGAACCATCCTAAAGCCTGTTTTATGAGCTTCACCACATGCCTCTTTTCCCCTGCAGCCACACTAGCCCACCGACTGCATTACTGTGGAAAGGGACACTACTATGGTCCACTGTTCTAACACCTTTAACGGGGAGGGACTCTCGAGCATGTCGCTGGGTGTTAGGAAATTTCTTTGATTCGCCAACTGTACTGAACAATTTAATGCTACTGGGTTCCCTGGACCCCCAGAGCCTTTGATGTCCCTGGGGACACGGGTGAATCAGGGCATGCTGGTGGGGATGGGAAATTTCCTGGCAGAAAATTAAAACTAGTCTTCTAGTTTTAAAGCTTACTCAGCCCCTAAAGGAAATACCACCCAAAATGGCATCCTGAAAACACTCTACGGAACTGGGAGGTTTCAAGCATCACTGGTAAGAGGCATGAGCTTGTTTCCCACACCAAGCCTGAGGCTTAGCCTGGGAGGGTCAGCCCTTGGCTAGGCCAGGTGTGGAAGGGACAGCACAGGAGCGGGCAGGGGCAGCTGCTCAGGACATAGGCCGTGGGCCTGAGGGCAGCCCCTCTGTCTAGCCCTGTGGATGGGCATTTGGGGAATGCGCTTGAATTCCAGCCAGACACCAGTTCAACTCATCCCCGAGGGGTCCTGCAGGCCTCTTCTCCAATTTAGTTCTAGGGGAAAGCTCCAGAGCCGAAGGCAGGGGAGTCAAACATCTCCATCTTCAGAGATGGCACGTGGCTAAATGGCAGCCCAGAGGAGACCTCAGAACGGCAATGCTGTCTCCAGCCCCACTCGCCCAAGCAAGATCCCACACGGAACCCCCAGGCCCCACCCAAGGACCAAGGTGGTCCCAGGACTTCAACATGGGCTTCTAATGAGGCCCTTGTGAATATTTGGGGAGGGGAGACCAGAGGCATTTCCGAGAAGTGTACAAAAACAGGGCTACCTGTTTATAGAGCGGGGTCAGCTGAGACCTGCTGACTGTTCCTGGGAGGGGGCTAACCTGGGGGCCCAGGAAGGTCAGCAAATGTCCCCAGCTGGGCATTAGCTCACATTGGACCCCACCCCAAACAAGCCCGCCTCACAAACTTCAGACACCAGTCAGCTCAGGAGCAACCTAACAAAGCCCACTTAGTATCTTAAACCAACTTAATGCTACAAACTTTGAAAAAAAAAAAGTGCTACCCGGCTGAGCACCTGAGGGAACCTAGCTCCCTGAGGGTGAGTGGCAGGCCTCTCAGACCACACCCTGCTGCCCCTCCCCAGAAGGCACGGTGTTGGTTCAGCCCAGGCTGGCTGGGAGAAGAGCCGGCCCCTGCCCCTGCTGCACTGCAGGGACAACGTGGGATGCGAAGACTCTGGGGGACAGGGTGAAGCCGAAAGACCTTCTCAGGACCCCAGGCCGGACGAGGTCACACGAGCCCATCTCCCCATTAGTGGCCAAGGGCTGATCTGCCACCCCTTCAGCATTCTAGTGACAAAAGGAGCAAACATGCCCCTGAGCCCTGGTCGCCTCTGTCCTTGGGGTCTGAGTGAGAGCCAGGGGCAAGGGGAGGTCCTTAAAGAATCATCCCCTTCAACAAACATGGCAAAAAAATCCTCCTAGGGAATCGGGGAATGATACCAGCAACTACGAGGGAAGGCTTTCGGTATTTCTGGTTTTAATCTGACCCTTCTCTGTAACGGAGCTGCCTCTGCCTCCAGGTCCTCGGTGTAAAGCCGGCCCTGGACCAGGGCGAGGCAGAAATTTTGAGAAGTGCCTGTGGCAGCCATGGCCGCTACCTCCACATTCCTGCCTGCATTTTCCTCAGGAACTCCTCTCTGCCGGTGCCTGGAGGAGGGAGAGGTAAGAAATTCCACAGGAGCCTCAAAGCCGCCTGCCCTGGGATGGGTCCCTGGAACCACCTCTGGGATGAGGAGAGCAGGGGGAAGGCCGGCGCCTCAGCCGAGGGCAGAGGGCCCACAGCCGCCACTTACTCGAATCAGGAATCCTAAGTGCAATTATTAATAGTCAGCATCAGGCAGGCTGATGGCCCTCGGAGTCCTGCCTCCACCGCTGGGGGGAGGCCCTGGGACAGCGACAGGGACAGGTCCCCATGGGCCTGAGGACAAGTCTTGGTAAAACCTAGAACAATCTCCCTGCTAAAACTCAGGGAGGACAAACGAAACTCAATCTAGAATAAATACAAAGGCATTAAGTGCTTCTTGGTAACTCAAGGGTCCTAATTACCCCTCAAAAGGAGGTAGAGGGCCTTTCCCTGGACCTGGTCACCTCACCTGCTGTCCTTCCTTCACTGAGAGGTCAGAGGTCAGAAGACTACAGGGGCTTTCCCAGGCCCAGCTTCCGCTGGGAAGGACAGGACCCAACCCCTGACACACTCCTCACTGTATCTTCCACATCCCCCATACAGCTTCTGTCAGCAGGCAGTCAGGAGAGAGGAGGAGACCCCATGCCCCGAGGACAGCACCTGGTATCCAATGTCCCTGAGTGGGCAGAGGGCCTGCCAGTCTGTCTGAGGAGGTAGAGACAGGGGCAGGGCTGCTAGGGGTTGATTAACTCAGTTAATCAATAGGTCCTCAAGGTCGTAGGAGTCAAAGAGGTCGCTGATGCCCTCGCCCCCATCCAGGCCCCAAAGGTAGTCATCCTGGTCCAAGGGCGGGGAGAAGCTGATCAGAGGGGAGCTGCACGCCATGGTCGGGGACAGGAACTGGTCCTCAGTCTGCTGCAGGAGTGGGTGCAGCAGCTCCAGCATGCTGTCAGTGGCCTCCAAGGGGACAAGGGATGGCGGTGGTGGCAGCGGTGGTGGCGGTGGCGGTGGTGGTGGTGGTGGGACCTGCTGGGGAGTCAGCTCGGGCACTGGAAACAAATAGACATGGGTCAATTAGCCAGGTGTGGTGGCACATGCCTGTAGTCCCAGCTACTTGGGAGGCTGAGGCAGGAAGATCACTTGAGCCCAGGAGTTTAAAGGTTGCAGTGAGCTATGGTGACGCCACTGTACTCTAGCCGGGGCAACAGAGTGAGACTCTGTCTCAAAAACAAAACAAAACAAAACAAACAAATAGACAAGGGTCATGCCTGGCCCTGGTGCCCAAACCCCTCTGGAACTGAAGTCGGGCCTCCGTGCGACTTCCAAGGACAGACTTCCAGTTCTCCAAACAACTGTGCGCCCTTCTCCTCGCTCCTCAGCCTGCCCCACACAGGGACACCCCCCTTTCCCAGCACCAACTCCGGCAACCTCCCTCATCCTCCCACTCTCTCTCCCCTCCCACCTCTTCTCTTACAGTGGGTAGATGTCCTGCTCTCAAAATCCACCTCCAGCTTCTACACCCAACCCTGCCCCTTTTCACCTTCAAGGCCCTTGCCCCTCAAATAGTTTCCTCTTTTTCCTGTATCATCCATTTCTCTCACTCTACTAGATCATTCTCATCAACACAAAGACATACGCTAATAACCCATATCTTTAAGAAGCATCCTCCCCTAAAGGACAGTCCTTTCAACAAATAGTGCAGGGAAAACTGGACATCCACATGCCAAAGAGTGAAGCTGGACCCTTATCCAAGACCATACATAAACATTCATTCAAAATGGATCAAAGACCTGAATGTAGGACCTAAAACTACAAATCTCTTAGAAGAAAACATAGAGCAAAAACTTCATGACATTAGATTTGGCAAGGAGTTCTTGGATATGACACCAAAGGCATAAGTAACAAAAGCAAAAATAGACAAATTGGACTTTATGAAAAATTTAAAATTTTATACATCAAAAAACAATATCAACAGAGTAAAAGGAAAACATATAGGATGGGAGAAAATATTTGTAAATCACATCTCTGATAAGGGACTAATATCCAGATATTATAAAGAACTCCTAAAATTCAACTACAAAAAAACAAACAACCAGATTAAAAAATGGGCAAAGGACTTGAATAGACATTTCTCCAAAGAAAATAAACAAATGGCCAATAAGCCCATGAAAAAATGCTCAACATCACTAATCATTAGGGAAATGCAAATCAAAACTACAATGAGATACCATCTCACATCCACTAGGATGCTACTACCAAAAAACCAGAAAAATAACAAGTGTTGGCAAGGATGTAGAGAAATTGGAAACCTCATGCACTGTTGCCAAGAATACAAAGTGGTACAGCCACTATGGAAAACAACATGGCAATTCATCAAAAGATTAAAAATAGAACTACCATATGATCCAGCAGTTCTACTTCTGGGCATATTACCCAAAATAATTGAAAGCAGGATCTCAAAGAGGTATGTGTACACCCGTGTTTCATAGCAGCATTATTCACAATAGCTAAAACATGGAAGCAATCCAAGTGTCCATCGACAGATGAATGGATAAGCAAAATGCTATATCCATAAATGGAATATTATTGAGCCTTTAAAAGGAAGGAAATTCTAACATATGCTACAACATGGATGAATCTATGCTAAGTGAAATAAGCCAGACACAAAAAGACAAATGCTGTATGATTCTACTTTTATGAGATACTTAGAACAGTCAAAATCACAGAGACAGAAAGTGGAACAGTGTTTGCCAGGGGCTGGGGGAGAGGGGAGTGAGGAGTTAGTGTTTCATAGGGATAGAGTTTCAGTTGTACAAGATGAAAAGAGTTCTGGAGATGGAGGCTGGTGATAGTTTGCACATTATGAAGTATTTAATACCACTGAACTATACACTTAAAAAGAGTTAAGATGGTAAATTATGTGTTGTGTGTATTTTACCACAATTAAAAAAAGTATACCTGACCTCATGACCCTCTCCAATTACCGGTGCATGTTACTGCTCCTTTCATAGTGAACTTTCTCTGGAGCTGCCTGTGCTTGCCCTCTACCTCCCCATTACTACCCTCTCTTCAACCCACTCCAGTCTGGGGTCTGTCCCCACCGTGCCACTGAACCAATGATCTCCATGTTGCTAAATCCAATGGTCAGTTCTCTGACCTCATCTTATCTGACCTCTCAGCAGCACATGGTGCAGTTTTTCATGCCCTTCTTCTTGAAACACCTTTTTCACTTGGCTTCAGATGCAGAGATCCTTCTGGTTTTTGTCTTACATGGCTGCTTCTCCTTGGTCTCCTTTACCCCCTCCTCTTCCCAGCTTCTAAGCCCTGATGGCCCCGGAGCTCCATCCTCAGACCCTTCTCTCTTCTGGCCACACTCCTCCCCAGGTGATCTCAGCTGGCCCCATGGCTTTAAATCCCTGTCTAGACATGCTGCTCCCAAATGGAGGCCTCTGGCGTGGCCCTCACCCCTGAGATGTCCTGCAACATCTCTACATGGATGGCTAAGGTAGATCAGAGCTCAGCATGTCAGAACCAGAAGCCTGGTCTTCCCCTAAACCCATGCCTCCCCTAGTCTTCCTCCATTTTGGTTAATGAACTACCGCCCACTCAGGTGCCTGAGCCCAAAGGCTCAAGAATCATCCATAATTCTGCCATTTCCCTTGTATCCAACCCAGCATCCAATCCAGGAGCAAGTCTGGTATCTCCACAACCAAGTAAATTCTCTAGGCTGCCCATTTTTCTCGGATTCTGCTGCTGTGATCCTGGTCCTAGCCCCGTCCACCCTCACCTGGATCACTGCAGGAGCCTCCTCACCTGACACTTTGCTTCCCTCCTTGCAGTGTGTGCCAGCTGAAAACCCTGAATGTCTTCCCGTTGGCTTAGAGTGAAATCCAGGTCCGACCAAGGTTGAGAAGCCCTGTGTGATCTGACACCTGCCTACCTTCCTACCTGTCTCCCACAGCTCACCCTCAACCTTTCCAGTCACACCGGCCATCAGCCATTCTTCAGCACTCCAAGCTCATTTCCACTTAGAGGTAAGACAGTGCTTTTCCTACACAGGCACGTGGAATGGGGCACCAGAAATCGCCTGCCAAATATGTCCTAATGCTCAGGATGTTCAGAATGCCACCATTGGAGTCATCCCTTAAACCTCAATCAAGAATTGTTTTGCCTTTTTGTGTGTGTTGTTTTTTTGGTTTGCTATTTTTATTTTTGGGAGAGACAGGCTCTCACTCTGTCACCCAGGCTGGAGTGCAGTGGCATCATCATAGCTCACTGCAGCCTCGAACTCCTGGGCTCATGCAATCCTCCCTGCCTCAGCCTCCCGTGCAGCTGGGACTGCAGCCACACACCACTGTGCTGGGCTCAAGCACTGTTTTGAAAATCCAGCCAGGCAGGGTATGCTAGACTGCCTGATGGACTGCGGGCCATGTAACTGCTTGATCAGACTGGCTGTGGAACTGTGGGCAAGTGACTTCATGTTTATGTGTCTTCATTTCCTCACCTCTAAAAGGAAGATGATAACTATGCCCACCTCAAAGCGTTGTTGAGAGGATTACATAAATGCACATCAAGAACCCCTGTTGGGTCTGCTGCTGCCCTTGCTAATAACATGAACTGCCCCCATTTACCACGGGCAGAAGTGGGGCGGGGGAGGCTCTGCTGCCGAGGGGAGGCACGTTCATCCTCCTCGGATACTCAAGCAGCCCTGAGGGAGACAATGCTGTTACCCTTATTTGCAGATGAGGAAACTGAGGCCCAAAGAAGTCAATTAAACATATTTGAATGAAAAAAAAAACCAAACTAATGTTGGTTTGGCACGCTGCTGGTGTTACAGTAAGAGACATGGCATGGGAACAGGGAGGACGTGGGCTCAGAGCCCAGCCCCACCTCTCACCCGCTGTAGGACCTGGTGCCTCAGTTTCCTCCTGAGGGAAAAAGATCCACCTGGCTGAGTTGCAGGAAGCAGTAACTGATAAAACACATGAAAATCACCACTACAGGTCTCTCTCTTGCAGCGATCATGTCCAGAACAGAATCACCCTTTGCAGTCTCTGTCTCTCCACCACCCTCGGAATGGCCGTTACAACTTTTGTGTTTCTAAAACCACACCGCGTCTGGCAGAGTAGGTGCTCAGTTCACATAAGCTTTTTTAAAAAAAATTACGTTCGGCTCCCGTAACCCCCACTCAACATGCACGGGGCAATCTTAAGTGTCCCCATTTTAGAGATGTGGGACCTGAGGCTCAGAGAGGTTAAAGGGACTTGTCCACAGTCACTAAGAGGTGAGGTACAGGCTTGAACCCAAGTCTCCCAGCTTTAAATCCTGTGCCATCAGCTACCTCAGAATGTCAGAGCCTGGAGGGACGTGAGAGGAGGCCCTTGTTCAAACCCTTTCCATTACAGATGAAGGAAACTGAGGCCGCAGAGGGTTAGCAATTCCCCTGGTGATCCCAGGACCCGGGTCCCAAGACTGCATCGGCCTCCTCTGCGGGCCTGGCCTCCTCTGCCTGCCTGGCCTCTGGCCCTCCAACCTCAGAATGACTCCACTGCAGGCCAGAACATGGAACGTGTGTGTACGCTTTCAGGAAAACTCCCCTCCAGTTCAGCAGGGACAAGAGACACTATGAGGCCACATGGCAAGCGTGGAGGGGGCAGCCGTGGCACAAGAGCTGGCTTCTGGGCTGGCCCCACCGACTGCTCTGCGAGCTTCTACTCGTCTCTGGGCCTCAGGCTCTTGATGTGCGGAACTGAGGTAGAAGCTTCGCCCTTGCTTTTGCTGTGGGTCTGCCGCCTCCGCCCAAGGTCTCAGAGGACAGGACAGCTGAAGCGAAAGTGGCTCTAACTCTGGAGAGCTGTGCACATGTTGACAGCTCAGTGAGGAGGCAGAGCAGGAGGAGGAGGGACAAAGGGGTGGGGCACAGGTCTGGGATGGGAGATAGTACCGGGGAGGTGCCCAGAGGGACAGATGGCTGGCACAGAGAAGCCCTGGTCCCTGGATGAAGCCAAGACACAGAAGTCACTTAGAAAAGAGATGGGAGTCTGGGAGAGATGGGAGTCTCATCCCAGCCCTGCCATCAACTTGCTGTGTGACCTTAGGGAAGCCACTTGCCCTCTCTGGGCCTTGGTTTATTCATGTGTAAAAAGGATTGCATTAGATTAGGGGTCAGAAAGCTTCTGTAAAGGGCTGGACAGTGTTTTAGGCTTTATGGGACACTTGTCTCTGTCGCACAGTTGCCTTCTTTTTTTCTTTCTCTGAACAACTCTTTAAAAATGTAAAAACCATTCTTGGCACATGGGCCATACAAAAACAGGTCAGATTTGGCCTGCAGGTAAGAGTTTGTCAACTTTGAGTTAAAGAAATGGAATCCAGCCTGTGTTCTGCAGAACACCCCACCGATCCTCTTCCATCTGACCAATTTTAGCTCTGCTTTTGTTTAAATGCCAGGGTTCTACTTAAAGCAATTCTGCTGCTAAGAAAACAAAGAGTGGAACACAGGCCTACCCGGCCTTGAAGAATCCTGCCAGTCTAACCTGACGTGTGACCCCGACAAAGGCAAAAACCCTTCCAGAGGAGGCACCTTTACAGGCTTCCATTTCCCTCCTTCCGGACTCCTACCCTCCTTGGAAGCTCTCAAGGGCTTCTGCCTCTGGGCTCCCTGGCAACTCCCCTGCATGGCTTCCTGCCAGGACTGGCCAGCTTCGAGCTGCACCAACCACCGCCCAGCCAGGAGCCCTTCCTGGATTTGTTTGGTGCCCCGAGGAGAGAGCACTGGGCTAGGAGTGTGTAGACCAAGGTTCAAGGCACAGCTCTGCGGCCTCCCAGCTGGGAGACCTTGGCAAGTGACGTCAGCTCTGCCTCAGTTATTCGTCTCTCAAGTAGGAGTAGTAAGACCTACCTCAAGAATTGCTATGAGGAGTCATGTGATCATCGATGTACCTGGTACATAGTCATGGTTCAAAAAACCTTAGTTGTTAAATATATCCTAAGAAAGTTTTGAGCCCTCCTCAAAAAACATATACTTTCCATTTACTGCAGGTTTACTGAGTGCCAGGAGCTTTGCCGAGAGCAGTTGTTCCAAGAGTAGCAGTACCATGGCCATGGCAGTAATAGTGACAACAGCAGCCACCAGTTACTGCCAGGCACTATTCTCAGTGCTTTAGCCGTATTAACTCATCAGTCCTCACTACCTATGAGTTAGATGCTGGTAATTACTACGCCCGACGTACAGATGAGGAAACTGAAGCAAGGAGAGGTGAATTCCTTGTCCAAGGTCCCGTAGCTGGTAAACGGAAGAGCTGGGATTCTAATCCAGGCCCTCCTCTGCCCCAGAGCAGCACCAGCCTCCCCAGGGAAGCTTTATAAAGCATAAAGTGCGATGCACACATGTGGGGAGGATGAATGTACCCCCCGGGATGCTGGGTAGACAGTAGGTATCCAATAAATGTTGATGTCGAAGAGAAAACTAAGGCCATTGGCTCTCCCCACTTCTTGTCCCTCTGGACAGGGGGCCCTACCTGAGGATGCTGTGGGTTCCGAGGTCCCAGGGTGGGTGCTGCTGCTGGGCTGGGCGGAGTCAGGGCTGGGGCTGAGGGCGGACGTGGAGGGGAGGGGCTCCTTGGCAGGACTGTCCGGCTCCTGTACCTCCTCTGGGCACAGGTAGACTTCAATGGGCCCTTGGGTGCTCTTGAGATATATCTGCAGGTTCTCCTGAAGGAGGAAGAGAAGCCAGGTCATGGCTCTGGGCAGCTGGACGCTTACCTGTGGGTTGGTGTGTATGGATGGACACAGGCGGCTGCTGCCATCCAGGTGTGCAAGCTCAGCCCCCGAACTGGGCACAGGCCTGCTCCAGCTGGCCTGCGGTGGGCTCCGCTGTTTCTGCTGTCTGGCCCTATGTCCCCTTCTTTTAGGGAGAACACCTTGATTTTCCTTTGGGAAATCATTCCTCTCTCACTCCCACGTCATGTGGTTTTGGGGGGCAGCACCCTTCTCCCACTCCAGCAGGTGACTTGTGATGCAGCTGGTAAAGTCAGAGTGACACGAGTGGTTCAGGGTGGCACATGGCTCAGGTTGATCCAACCAGCATTAGGCCCAGGACTTCTGCTGGACTTGTGGGAAAGGGAGGCTCCTTCCCACTGGGGTTGTTGAGCTGGTATCATAAAAACCAACTCAGTCACTGCAAGGGGAGAGCTCACCTGGGAATAGAGTCAGCACACAGGAAAGTAGAGTGACAGATGGAGAGCGTGAGATAGACCTGAAGTCACAGTTCGAGCACCTACATCCAGCCGCGCCTCTAATCTCCAAATCTCTCCCTCACTCCCACCCCTGGGACTTGTCATTTGGTTCCCACCATCCCTTAAGCCAGATGGACTTGGCTTCCTACTTGTAACCAAGAGTCCTGATACTTGGCCTTCCCACCCCTGCCTCTTCCCTGCCGTACACCTACAGTTTAAGCCATAACTGACTATACACGTGCCATCCCGGCACACGCCTGTGTGTGTGCAGTACTGCACCCAGCAAAAATCCTGCTCATTCTTTAAGACCCAGTTTAAATGTCACTATCTGGATTGCTTCCCCTCACTATTCTTCCTCTGTGCTCTCAGAGCATATCTTCAGCCTATAAATGGTAACACCACTGTTTGCTTGGGTCTTTTTCCCTCTAGATCCTGAACTCCTCCAAGGAAGGGAGGGCCTTAATTATCTCTGCAGCACCAGTTCCTGCTTTAAACAAATTATTTCTTGAGCCCTTATAATGTGCCAGGCCCTGGGCTGGGGATACAAGGTTAGCAGAACATTCTCTTGTGAAGCTTACACTGTAATAAATCATGTAATCACACCAAACATATCCCAGCAAATGGAGATTAGTGGTGGAAAAGCACAAGTAGTTATGAAGTCTAGGGGTGATCAAGGAAGGCTTCCTTGAGAAAGTGACATTCAAGTTGAGACCTGTAGGATGAATAGCAATTAACCAGGCAGAGAGAGAGAAGAGCATTTCAGCTGGAGGAACAGCATGTGTGAAGGTCTTGCACGAGGAATGGGCTTAGTGTGATGGGGAGACTGCAGACAGGTCAGTGTCGGCGTGGGGCATGGGACAGCGTGGAGGAGGAGGTTGTTAAGGTCAGCTGGGGTCAGAGCACCACAGGTCTCATAGGGAGTGTTAAGAATTTTAAACTTTAATTGGGAGAGCATGGTCAGCAGGACAAGGTTGTGTGAGTACTGACGTCGTCGTGTGTGGGCACATGTGTGCGTGTGCGCAGGAACCCAGGGCTGGTGGGACACAGAAGGAAACCAGGAACAGAGATTATCTCAGGCCAGTACTCGGTCTCCGTTGCCTTTTCCTGTTTCTGCCATTTCTGCCCAACTTTGAAGGCCACCAATATTGCCATGGACACCAGAATGGACCCAGGAAGCTTGGGGCTGGGCAGGGCCAGGAACAGAGTCTGCAGAGGTGCCTGGGTCCCTCTCAATCCTGCTTTTTCCCAAATACTTCCCCTCTCACCTCAGGCTTGTCGGGCACTTCCAGTCTGGTCTGCGGAGGGGCCTTGACAGCAATCACCGTCTGCTCCTTAAAGTTGCCGACAGCACGGATGTCCTGGTACGTCACGTAGGCCAGTGTAGGAGCAGGAGAGTCAAGAAAAGGGACTGTCTGGTCAGAATTCAAACCCCCAGCCTGCCAGGCGTGGCCTTCACCCACCTCTCCTAAGCCTCTGAACATCACTTTCTCATCCCTTTTGCGTCTTAGAAATAACTGGCATCTATATCCTGTTCTTTTAATATAAACTAAGCTTGGATCCCTTTAGAAAGCAAATGGAGATATAAATCATTTAAAAAATGCTGCCTTCTATAAGCTTTTTATGTAAAGGCTTCATCTCTCAAACTAGATCATTAGCTCTAAGAAGGCAGGAAGATATGTTTTATTTCTTTATATTTCTGACAAGGCCTAGCATCTTTCCAAAAATACAAGGTCAGATCCAAAACCCAGATAGACACAAAACCATTTGGGAAAATGCACGAAAGACCCTTAGTAAAGTCTATGCTGTTCGACCTCATCATTTCAATCCTAGGAATGCAAACTAGGAACATAAGTAAAGATAGGTGAAAATATTCTATATACAAAGATAGTCATCTCTATGTTGCTTATAAATGTGTTATCTTGATCTAAATATCCATCTTAGGCCTTATCAACAAACCAGTGTGCAGTCTGAATAGGACGGCCTCAAACCAATAAATATGAGGTTGAACCATATGAAATTGCTTATATGTAGGTAAAACGTGGTCAAATATCAGCAATTTCATGTGGTCAACCAAGTGGTTAGGAAAGATACGTAGTAATAGAAAAATGTCTATGGTAATATACTAAGTGGAGAAAAGCAGGATAAAAATGTTATGTTCAGCGGGCACACAACTGTATTTAAGAGACAGATACCCTGTGTCTTAAGGTGGTAGCTCATTGTTTCTTTTTTCTCCATTTTCCAGATTTAAAGACATGTAGTTGGGCCATTTTTAAGGAGAATGTAACTTAAATAGACTTGAGAGGAAAAGCCACTGAGGAAGGAAGAAACAGAGGTGCCAAACCCTAAGTGTGAGTTAGTCCCTATAGGGAAGTACTGCGTCAACTCAGGATGGATATAAACAAACAACAGGCCCCTGTTCCCTGACCTCTGTCCCTGCCAAGGAGGATATCTCTTGTTGGCCTTGTCCTCAGTCAGCTGCTTGAAGTTCAGGGAGCAGCTTTGGATGAGCTGGTCCAAGGCCTGCTCGGTGCTCATCAGCTCCTTCAGTTCCTGCCCCAGCTGTTGCTGCTTCCCGGGGCGAGTGGGGTCTTCAAATATTCCCCTGCCTCTGGGAACAGAGAACCCCCCCCAGTGTCAGTCTCAGTCCATATTCAGCGACCCCAACCCCAGGGCTGCTGTGCAGAGCTGAGCAGATGGTGTGGGTGAGACTCCAGGAGGAGGCCCTTCAAATGGTCTGTGAGGGTGCCCCAGGGTCATGCAAATTGGTGGCCATGCTTAGCTCCTGGGGAGCTGCCAGGGCTTGGAACTTGAGGTTTGGGGGTAGGGCTAGGGAAAAGAAACAAGTCAAAGCCTGAACCCCACTTCTGGGGGGCTCTCAACTCTGTCCATCCTTATGCCCCAACCTCCCCTGGATGGTAGAGAACTGGGCTGATCTCAGTCTTGACTCCCCTGCCTGCATTCTCTTAGGGATCAAGCCAGGGGCTGCAGGTCTGTTGTTTAAGACCTTGCAAAGTGGGGAGAGGAGGCTGGGGTACTGTATCTTAGAGCTGGAAAGAGTCCAGTTACTCCTACTTAGCTCTCAGGGGACTTTCCTAAGCTAAAAGAGGGGATCTGGGGATCCCTGACTCAGGAGGAAGAATCTGGGGTACTCTTAGGCCTTTACATCTCCTAGAAATCTTTCTCCACCCTGTCCCCTATCCACTGTTACTCCAGCAGGTTCACCTGCTCTTCCGCCCCTCCATAAAATACATCGGCTCCGCTTCCAGCACAGAAGCCTATTGGATGTTGCTCTCAGCACCGTCCCTGACACTCACACCCACTGGCTATTGCCCCTGGCTCCGCCCACAGCAAAGCACCCATTGGACGGGGCCACGGGCCCGCCCAGGCACTCACACCCACTGGATGTTGTTCTTGGACTTCTTGCGGATGAGCTGGATGCCCTCCAGCACGTTGGTGATGTCGTAGATGCGCCGTTTCTGCACATCCAGCACCTCGGCCGCCCAGTTCAGGTCGAGGACCCCGTCCTCGGACTCACTCAGGAGGTAAATGAACTTCTTGGTGAGCAGCCCCAGCGACGTGTCATACCGCGTCTTCTCCCCAGGGGACTTGGGGGCTGAGGAAGAAAGGGGCCCAGTCACCGCTCAGGGAGGGCCAGTCCTTGGCACTTCTTCCACTGACCTGGACCCACTAAGTACCACCTTTCACTGCCCTTCACCAACCACTTTCCAGTTTACAGAGCATTGTGAGGCAGGGGTCGGTCACCACCATTGTGCACACAGGGAACCAGATACCTAAGAGGGAAGGTGACTTGCTTAAGGTCTCACAGCCAGGGGGCAGTGTCAGCACTGGAAGCCCAGCCTCCTGACTCCTGCTTCAGAGCACCTCTCCACCACAGCTTAGGGCAGCCACACCACCACCCACCACTGTAACTGCTTACTGTTACCATTCTAATGCTTTCCATATGCTTTCTAATGCAGGTTACCGTTCTAATGCTTTCCATATGCTAACAAGCTTAACATCCACATAAGGTTGGTACACAACCATCCCCATTTAATAGATGAGAATACTGAGGCACAGACAGGTGTAACTTGCTCAGTTCTCTCAACTAGAAAGTGGCAAAGCTGGGATTTCACATCCAGGCAGTTTGGCTCCAGAGTCTTCCTTCTTAACCATTATCCTATCCTGCTAGTTATACATCAGGAATTTGGAATGAGGGTGGGGAAAGAATGACGAGCCTGGATTCAAGAACATTTTTATAGACACACACTTGCTTTTTCATGTTTAGCCTAGTGATTATCTGAGAAGAATCAGTCCAGCAGGGTAGGTTCATGAAAAGGTCCCTTTCTCAATGAGGTCAGTGTTGCAAGACCCCATCTCAGCTGCAGCATCTTAAACCACAAGGAAACTTTTGCAATCATGTGACTTCCAAGTCACATAGCAATTTAGTGGCCAAATAGTTCTGGAACCTGAGTTTTAGAGAGTCTCAGATTCCTCTAGAAGGGGATTTTAGAATCCCTTAACACATAGATGGCGAGCATTTGGCATACTGATTTGTCAGGTTTTGCATCAGTGGCAGACATTACTAATCGATCGGTGTACTTTTTTTCACAAGCCATCATGAACCTTCGATACAATGATCTGTGTGGCCTCTACCAATCAAACGGAGAGGAAACTTCCTTGCCATTCCTCATCTAGCTCTGTCTCCTTTTACAGATGAGACAACTAAGGTTCACAGGAGTGACCAGTCAGGTCAGAGCAGAGCCTTCTTCATTGTCTCCAACCCTCAAAACTAGTGCTCCTCCCAAACACAGTTGGTTATACTCCCGCCCTAACCAGGATATTGACCAGAAATATGGAGAGGTACCACCCGGGCAGCTTCTGGATCTTGAACACCTCTGAGATGGCACAGGCTGGATTAACCCAGGCTTTGCTTCCCTTTGAATCACTTATTTAGCTGTGTCTGCATGTGGGAGAAAGACCCTGGTTAGCCCCTGCTCCGCTGACCTGGATTTTCTTTTTTACTAAAAGTTCACATTGAACTAAATCTGAAAACTTTTTAAAACTAGTAAGCTCCCAAATAGAACGCTGGTCATCATGCTGAGATCACGAGAGCAGTGTATGGCGTGGTGGCAGTGCCAGACACACATGTCAGTAAGTAGTGCCCGGTTCTACATGCTAGCTGTGTGACTGTGGGCAACTCAGGCTGAGTCTTAAGTTGCCTCATCAGTAAAAGGGCGACAGTCCTACCTACCTACCTGGCAGGATCAAGTGAGAGGATGCCCAGCAAGCTTGTAAACCAGAAAGTGACACAAATATTACTCCTGACGGCTTGGGCATGGCTGCTGCCCTCTGCCTCTGCCCCCCAACCCCCAGAAGCGCCATGAGCACTGCTTACTTTTGGGGCTAGGGAGGCCATCCATTCTGATGCACTTCCCCTTGGGAGTTCGGAATTCCGGGACTGCAGGCCTCCCGATCCCCTCTAGGTCCAGCTTCCTTTTGGCCTTGGAGAAAGTGGAGAGAGAGAGGCAGAGTTTGAGAACCATTCTTCCTTTAGCTTTTCCCTGACTGGGGACCAAAGGCCACCGGCAGCCACCTGTGCTTCAGTTGACTACCAGTCCTGGTGCAACGCTGCTGTACTGGATAAGGAAATAACAGCGACCCGAGAAGTGAGCTTTCAGGGGGAGGAAATCCTGTTTTCTGAGGGGCAAATAAAACTCCCATCCTTGGGCCGGGTGCGGTGGCTCATGCCTGTGGTCTCAGCTACTCAGGAGGCTGAGGTGGGAAGATCACTTGAGCCTAAGAGTTTGAGGTTACAGTGAGCTACGATGGTGTCCCTGCACTCCAGCCTGGGCAACAGAACGAGACTGTCTCAAAAAACAAAAAACGTCATCTGAGGCCCAGGCACTTAAGACTCTACCAAAGCCATTCTGGCCAAAGGCTCAGGGTTCCTTAAAGACAGGCTCCCCACCCCCAGCCTACAGGAGGATGCAGAGAGGAAGCAGTGGGCGGGGCCTAAGCCACATCAGTCTGGGGCAAGGCTCCCCTCGCAAGCAGCTGGCCCCGCCAGACCCAGTGCCCATCATAGCCCCACAGCTGGCCCTTATCAGGGTGGGGCCAGGCATCCACCCAGACTCAGGGGACTTCCTGGCTCAGTGCCACACCCCAGGGAGGTGCCCACATTGAGAAGCGTGCAAACAGCCCCCACCCCCATGTTTGGGCTCCAGCTCAAGGGCCCCAGGGCCTCCTGAATAGACTCCATTTGCCTTTCTATGGGCAGACAATGAATCCTTCCCCTGTGTCTTAAGGACAAGCAGCTGAGGCCCCTCTCCCCCTCCCCCTCTCTGTTCCCGCCAAGCTTGGGAAACACCTGCTGGGGAAATCAAACCACAGACCCATCTGCTCCTCTCCACCCATTGCCACCCGGCCCCAATTAGGCCGAGAGCTGCACTGGCCCCGGAAAGGGCCTCTCTCACGGTTAGGGTGGGGCAGGCCCGGGGCACTGGGCCACAGGTCACAGACCTGGGCATGGGTCTCCAGCTCCTCTGCAAGCTCACCATGTGACCTGGGGAAATGCTTGGCATCTAGGAGCCTCAGTTTCCTCTTCTGTAAAATGGGGCAGAAAATGCCTCCCTCAAGGGGCTACGGTAAGGATTCAAGGTGGTAAAGTCTCAGCCTGTGGCTCAGCACACAATAAGTACTCAGGAAATGCAGAGTCCCTTCCCTAAAATCCAATCTCAGCTCCTCCTGGATACACCCTTCTGGAGGTCATTGAACCCATTTCCTTCTTTCCCCCACCCCCAGTCCCGCCAGACACCCCTACCCTGGCTTGGACAGAGAGGCCTATTTTGACACTTGGTGGTGAGGTCATGCTCGGCAGGGCTGAGACTTCTAACCGCTGCTTAGCACAGCTGGGCTGACAGGTGTGAGGGTTGGTGACAGCTCTTCCTGATGTCAATTCCCCTCCCTCCACTCCTGTCCTCCCCCAGGACTGGACTGACTAGAGGATCCTGGCTATAACACTCCTCTCCTCTACCCCTACCCAGACCCAGACAGATCCAAACACCTCCCTACTCATTCCTCTAGAAGTCTCTCTTCAATATTCCTTTTCTGTCATCCCAGCTGGTGAAATCCTAGAATCTAAGGATCTAGCCCCACCCTGTCACTAAAAAAGGCCCAGTCACTTGCTGAGACCTTCCAGATGCCCTGAGCCAAGCCCCAACATTCATCACCTCACTGAATCTTCCCAACACCACTGATCCCCATGGTACAGCGAAAAGAACTGAGGCTTGATGAGCTCCAAGGCCTTTATCAATCCTGATCAAGGGTGTCCATCCCAGGGTTCTTCATCCAGCCCTCAGAAGGAACGCCAAGGGCAGGGACAGGAAAGGGAGTTCCACCTGAGTCTCCCCAGCCACATCCACCTCCCGCACCAGGAAGAACCTCATTACCTGGGAAGGACCTTGAACGGAATACCTGTGCTGGGCCTATCACCTAACAGTCCTGCAATGTCAGCATTGGCAATCTCTCTTGGCACACAAGAAGTGGAGAATCAGGGAGGTTAAGCAGCATGCCCAGGGTCACACAAAGGGCACAGCCAGGATTTGCACCCAGATCTGACTGACTCCAAAGCCACATAGCAGGCTGCCTCAGCTCTGTCCCACACACACATTTCCCGAGGATTTGCTGGAATTGGGGCCAAGGCCTGGCTGTGCCCACCTCCCCCCATCACTACACATATACATACACACAGCCCTCTCCCTTTTCTCACTCTCCTTCTCCCTTACCCTTTGCTCCCAGTGTCCCTAAGCAGCAAAGTTTGCCCCTAAAGATGCCTCCCTGACACCTCTGTGCACTGCCAGAGGAATGTCAGCCTGTGGATGGGCTGAGCCTGCAGAACAGAGGTGGCAAAGGACAAGCCCAGGAGGATAAGCATCACGGAGAGGCTGAGCACAGGCCTTGGAGTCAGACCGGCCTGGGTTCGCATCCAGGCATCCCCCCTTCTTAGCTGGGAAGTCAGTTGACCTGTAAAATGGTTATGATCCTCTCCACCTCTGCTGAGGATTCAGTGAGACCGTGCAGCCCACAGCCAGTGCTCCTGCAGCAGAGCTGCCAGCACTACAACCCTGAGGGCACCAGCATGGGAAGGCTCAAGGGTAGGCAGAAAAGAGACAGTAATGGGCCAAGGAGAGCAAAGGTCTGTGGCCACACCCAGAGGCCGGCTTGGCTCTAACCTGGACCCTCTAGGCAGCCCCTTTGGCTGGATCTCAAAGGCCTGCTTGGGATTCAAGCCCATCCTGCCAAGCCCTAGGGAGAAGAGCGCAGCTCCTTCCTCAGGCAGTCCCAGGAGGGAGTGGGTCAGAGCTCCCCAGGCACAACCCCCTTACAGGCAGCACAGTGAGGAACCTGAGGCTTGGAGAATGGGAAGTGACTTGCCCAAGGTCACCCAGAGAGTGGACCAGGTCTCTCCTAAGCCCCAAACTAGATGATGGGGGTAGGAGCAAACGTAAGGAGTGAGCATCACTGTCAGATCCCTGCTCGGCCGGCTGGGCAGCTGGGATTCTGACCCTACATTTCATAGAGTTGTTCATTAAAATGTATATTTTCTTTCATGGTTCTCAGAGGAAATTTGGAAAATATAGACAAATTAAAAAGAAAGGAGAACTGTGCTGAATCCCACTATCTTTGCAGGTTCTTGCAGGGACGAAACAGAATAATGCTATGTGCCTGGCCGGAGTAGGGACTCAACAAAGGAGCATCCCCTGAGCCTTCTCCACAGGGTGCTGGAAAGAGCACTGGAGAAGGAGAGAGGAGGCCTGGGTTCTGGCCTTTTTTTTTTTTTTGAGACAGAGTCTCACTCTGTTGCCCGGGCTAGAGTGAGTGAGTGCCGTGGCGTCAGCCTCGCTCACAGCAACCTCAAACTCCTGGGCTCGAGCAATCCTCCTGCCTCAGCCTCCCGAGTAGCTGGGACTACAGGCATGCGCCACCATGCCCGGCTCATTTTTTCTATGTATTTTTAGTTG